>OVAN01002348.1:0-34006 GCA_900406275.1 Anastatica hierochuntica | reverse complement strand
GAATGTGCGAAAAGGAAGCATTTTGGATGGATTTCAAGCCTCGAAAGAAGTATTTGTGTAAAGCTGGAAAATACCCGGATTTTTTGGACACAGATCGACTGATCCAGGGACATGGATCGATCGATCCCTGTCCCGATTTGCGGACCGANGAACCGGATTTCACCTAAAAGACCTAGACTCGAGTTTTTCTTTTCATTATGCAATTTTATGCACTTTTAGAGATTTTTAGAGAGCTAGAGAGAGATTGTAACCTAGGGAGAAGAAGCGCCTTAGTTTCTTCGATTGAGAAGCTTTCCGAAACCTCTTTTCACTCTTATTTTCGATTAATATAAGGATGTCTCTCTCTGATTTGATTTGTGTTGAATCTCTAAATATGAATGAGTAGTTTAATCGTTGGGTTTAGGGTTCTCACAAAGGGGATTCATGATTTATTGATATGGAATTGCATGATTAGGGATATTATCTAATGGAACCNCATGAAACTAAATTGATCACTTAGTTTCTGATCTTAGGTTGTTTAACTGCTGGAAGGTGAATGTTTAATTGCGTGAAAAAATTATAGATGAGCAATTCTTCTTAAGCGAACGGAAGTTGATGTTTAAGTGAATTGTGAACCTATCAAATAAGTTAGTAATGCATGATTAGAAATCAAGGANTTAGTTTCTGATCTTAGGTTGTTTAACTGCTGGAAGGTGAATGTTTAATTGCGTGAAAAAATTATAGATGAGCAATTCTTCTTAAGCGAACGGAAGTTGATGTTTAAGTGAATTGTGAACCTATCAAATAAGTTAGTAATGCATGATTAGAAATCAAGGATCAACAGAAGTTAGTCTCGAGGTTTCTAGTGCATAGGGCGTTGATGCTACGGAAGTAGATCATTTCTAGATTAGAATTTGAGTTCAAGACAGTTTTTAACCTCTTCCCTAATCTATAGTTTAAGTCAACAATGAAATGTTTCCATGAGAATACCCGATGCCCAACACTTCTTTGAATTTTTTACAACCTCATTGCTTGTTGCGTTCTCTGTGCTCTCTTATTTTCGATTTTTCATCATCTCTACAAGACTTATTTTTAGCCTTAGCCCGCTGTTTGATTTTATTTCTTCGTGCTACCTTTGGTCTCTGTGGATTCGATCCCGAACCACTACAATGTACATCTGTGCGCTTGCAGTGTTATCTCGGGTGGAAACCTGAGCTATCAGTGGTCAGAGAAGAGAAGAAATTGTTAGATTTATTCAATATTTTAAGATCATAAGTCGTACAAGTCTCTGATTGATCAGAACAATAGCGTAAGCGTACCTGATGAATCCATTGCTTAGGATGGTAGGGAATGAATCTTTCAAAGCAAACCCTATGTGACTTTGGGTCTTTGGTGATGGGGATCCAAAGAGTTTCTGTATTCTCGGTTGAGGTTGCTTTTGGGACCATAACGCTCTATTTATAGAGTATTAATTTCTAGTTCAATCTCTCATCAAAGTAGAAATTACTAAAGGTATCCACACATTAATGTTTTATAACATTTATGCCAATAACCTTTTCTTTATCACAAAGTGACCACAACAAAATAGACTAATTAATTAATGGTGCTAATATATTTAACCTTAACATATTTGACCACACCTAATGATTCTTACAATCTCCCACTGGGTTAGATGTGCCTGAAAATGTGCTAGACTTTATGAGCTTAAAATGTCATTAATTCCAAGAACATAAAACAATCTCGCCCATTGACTATAACAATATAGGATCATGATGGCTTTTTGTTATGTTAATCAGGAAACTGCCTATGGTCACTAAAATAAATTCAACCAAATGACATGATCAATTATTAAAAGTGTGGCATGAAAATCACATGAAACGTGGTGTAACATGTCGAATTTTCAATTGGTTCTTTTCTAGTGAGATTCTTTAACTTTACTGTACAAAGTATAAACTGAAAACTGTACATTAATCTTTATTCATTCTAATCAGAATAATGTGAATAGCGCAACAACAACAAAACATAGAACAAAACCAAATGACAAAATTCTATTAAACGAATGATCCTCAAACACCAAAATGCCCATTCGAGCATTATGCTCATGAATGACCTTTGGCAAAATACCTTTTGTAAGAGGATCTCCTATCATAGAGTTGGTCCCTAAGTACTCTATGGAGACCTCTCCACTTTGTACGCTTACCGTTACAACTCGGTATTTAATGTCTACATGCTTTAGACTTTACTGAACTTCTATGTTGTTGGAATATAAAAAAAAACTACTTTATTATCACATAATAACTTAAGTGGTCTTTCAATTCCTTCCACCGTAGCCATGTGACAAATTTTTTCTGCCAATTTTCTTGATTGGATGCTTAATAAATTGTTATCAATTCTTCTGCCATGGTGGAGGACGCTACGAGTAGACATATCCCAGTGTAGATTTTCTACTATCTTGGCATCATGGAAAATCAGAATCAGAACACTATGTAAGTACCCCATCCGGACACTATGTACACAACATCCGGACATGTACAAATTTGAGCATACATTGGACTCCCTACTGTCGATGAATAAAGGATCTTATGCATCTCCTAAATTTCCAAATTTCTTTAGGCACTAATTGAGAAAAAATTTATCTCCCTTAGCGATTGGGGTATCACCTGGTTTTCAATCCTGCATGTCAAAAATCTTAAGTACTTTATCGATGTATATCTTTTATGATAATCCAAAAACGGTCTCGATGAACCTCGACCCCTAATACAAAAGATGTTTCACCAAGATCTTTCATCTCAAAATTTTTCTTAAGAAATCTCTTTGTTTCAACCAGCATGCTCATATCGTTAGCGGCCAATAGTATGTCATTGACACATAAAACCAGAAAAATACACTTATTCCCACTGAACTTTTGATATACACAATTGTCAACCAAATTCACCTCAAAGCCGAAGGACAGATAACCTTATGAAGCTTTTGGTACCATTGAAGAAAAGCTTGTTTTAGACTATTAATGGAGTTCCTTAATTTGCGAACCATATTCTTTGCATCTTCTAAGACAAATTTTTCTGGTTATACTATGTTAATTGTTTCATCAATATCTCCATTGAGAAACGCCATTTTGACATCCATATGATGAAACTCTAAATCAAATTGTGCAACAAGAGTCATGATTGTCCTAAAAGAATCCTTTGATGAAACTAGAGAGAAAGATTCTTAAGAGTCAATCTCTTCCTTTTAACTATATTATTTAACCACTAGACGAGCCTTATATCATTCTACATTACTCACAGATCCCTTTTGGTCTAAAGTATCCATTTGCAACAATATGTTTCTTTCCTTTTGGTAACTGAACGATGTTCCAAACCTGATTGTCTAGCATCAACTGATACTCTTCATTCGCTGCTCCAGTCCACTTATCTGATATGAAACTACTCATAGACTGATAGAAGTTGATAGGATCATCTTCCATAAGAGTTTGATTTTCCTCATGTTCGCTCAAAATTACTATATAATCGTTTGGAATAACATTTTTCTTTACTCTAATGGATCGCCTTAAAGTAACTTGATCTTGTTATACTAGTTCTTGGGGATTTTGACTTTTACCTTCATGATCGATATCATCAACCACTTGAAATAGAGGAAGAACTTCATTATCAACTTAAGGTTCCAAATTTTTTATATATTATATGAATCAATATAGAATCCAAAACCGGTTATTCCCGAAAGATCATATCCCTAACTTTATTTCTACCCTTTAACTCAACATCCTCAAATAACGCAGTTGTCCCTGTCTCAAAAATATTCTTTAATGTGGAATCATAAAACTTGTAACCTGATATCGCTCAGAATAACTAATAAAGTAACTGCTAACTCTTCTTGAATTAATCTAGTTTCTTTTCATATAGCTTATAAGGCCTAGCCTCAGCTGGACATCCCCATATCTGAAGGTGTTTTAATTTAAGTTTATGCCTGTCCAAAGGGCTTTTAGCAGTTGCTTTAATTGTACCCTATTAAAAATGAACACTTCAGTCTTTAGTGCCTCTCCTCAGAGTGATTATTGTAAGGTATAATGACTAATCATACTTATTAACATGTCCTTAATAGTGCGATTCCTTCTTTCAAAAACACCATTCATGTCGGGAGACCCATGCTCAGTGTAATGAGGCGCAATTCCACACTCCTCGGTATCTGGCAAAATTTCCTGGACGTTGTTAACCTGACCCATCATATTGACCATAATATTCATCACCAGATTAAGATATGACAAACTTTATCCTTCGGTCAAGTTGGTTTGCAACCTCAACCTTAAACTTCTTGAACAAGTGCAAAGACTTAGATTTTTCATGAATAAGAAATAAATATGCATATCGAGAATAATCGTCAATGAATGATATGAAGTATTGTTGATCATTCCAATATTGAGTACAAAACAATCCACAAATATTCGTATGTATCAACTCAAAGACTTTCGTAGTTCTATATGCACTCAATTTCCTATGTTTTGTTTGTTTTGTTTTCCTTTAATGTAATCTACACAGACATCACAATTGGTGAAGTGTACGAAACTTAATATACCATCTGACACAAATCGCTCAACTCTATTTTTAGAGATGTGACATAGATGTTTGTACCACGAAGTTCCTAAATTTGCATTTTCAAACTTACGTTTAACGCCTCTTGATTCAACACTTAAACTTTCCTTATTAAAGTTTAAAGTGTCAAGCATATAAAGATTGTGATTATCTAAAATTTTACCAGTTCCAGTAAAGACTGAATTTAATGACAAAGTAGCGATTTCATGCTGAATTAGACAAGAATAACCAAATCTGTCTAAATAAGGACTAAAAGAAAATTTTCATCTCAAAGACGGTATAACCAAAGCGTCTTTCAAATCTAGAAAATGACATGAACTGAAAAGCCAATCTAAAATGTGCAACTGCCTAAACATGCACCAGAATTCCATTAGTCACTGAATGTGTCTTTCAACATCAGTTGGGTTTCGGTAGCTTAGGCAACCCTGAAGTGAAACACTCATGATAGTAGTAGCAGCAGAGTGTATCCACCAAATGTTTCTAGGCACTTCAACTAAGTTCAGTTTTTAAATAGACAAAAGCAGGGAACGTACCTTTCCTAGCACGTCAAGCGTGATACTTTTGGCAGTCCTTCTTCATGTGTTCACCTTTCCTGCAAAAGAAAAAGGTGTTCTCTTCCTTCTCATATTACTTTTGGGTGGGACGCTTAACAACATCATTCTTAAAAGCCTCGAATTTCTTTCTTTTGCCTTATCCCATAGAAGTGTAAGCCAAATGAGCACTTTCAACCTTTCTTGCTTCATTTTATCTTCCTCTTGCACAAAATATGTAATACTCATTAAGAGAACATTGCTCATTTTGTGTGTTATAGTTGGATTTCAATTGATTGAACTAAGGAGGAAGAGAATTCAAAACAAAAAGATGATCACTTCAGTTGGAAGCTTAATCTTAAATGTCTTGAGCTTTGAAAGAATGTTAGACATTTCCAAAATGTACTCCCTTATTTTTCCTTTGCAGTGATACCTCATTATACTAAAACAATGCAAAAGCATGCTTATTTCCGCTTTATAGCTTCTTACGAAGGGCAAATCCATCTTGGCAAGGATCTGTTTGAGATCATTAATCTCTTTGCTACATCTAAAGATATCTAGAGTGGTGTCCTTAACGATCATTAGACAAATGCGATTGGAACACTCCCACTTCTTATAAACAGCCTTATATTCAGTAGTGTTGGTATCAATAGGAAAAGAAGATTTTTCCATTCTTAACGCAAGTTCAAGATCAATACACCCAAAACAATCCTAACTTTACTTTTCCACTGAGTAAAGTTAAAATTCGTAATTTTTGGAATTGATCCTAAGTTGGCTGACAAAGTAGCACCATTTTCTGAAAAGAGAGAAAAAACTTAATTAATTACTCACTAACCAAAACAATCAATAATAAATGTTAAACACTTGTACATATCTATCCAAGATACCAAATGTAACATTAATATCAATTCTTAACTGCTAACGATACTCTTGTTGTAACGATCAAATACTAACAATAATATATGATAAATAATAACTCTTCTTTTGGACCGATTTATCATTCACATGTTTAAATTCATACATTTATCACGTTTTTTACCATCACTGGTGTGTGTATACTTCAGCTAAATAATAAACATTCCTTTGGGCCGATTTAATATTCGTATAAAAAATACACACGCGCACACATATACATATATATATATATATATATATATATATATATATATGTGTGTGTAAATTTTGGTCAAATATAAATCTTCCTTTGAGTTGTATTATATTTGCATAAATTTGCATACCTACATTGTAATAATCCCGAATAAAAATCATGACGTGAACGAAGCCAAAGAATGGAAAAAGGGAAGATGACTGAGAAGTAACAATGGATATGGCCGAAGGATGGTAATAAGGAAATTCGAGCTAAACCTATTCGTGATACACGGTTCAAAGTTCAAATTGATCAGTTGCCTAACTAGGTTGATGAGTCACATGCATGCTTGCTTGACCTACTTGTCATATTTCACCTACTTCAGCAACTTCATGTGCTTTAAAAATTCTTATCTAGATTGAATTTTTGTAAAATTTAGTGGGTCAAAAATGCTCACGGTTCGGCTTAATTCGTACTACAATTTTTCGGAAAATTAATCCTAAATTTTAGGGTAAGAATGATCTTAGAAATAAATTAGAACTCAGAAATAAATTAGAACCAGAATGGTCAGAGGAAATTAAGTTTGGTCGAAGAACATAAGCGTGTTCGGTTATGGTGCATCTTAAAGTAGATGTGCAACTGCTTTATGGCGATGTAGCTGCTTCAAGTGAGTTGTTGCCACGTGTCGCAGCCTGAAAGAAGCTTGGTGTCTTCTGCGCCTCCTCGTGTTGTCCACCTCCTATTTCCACCAATAGGCATGCCCTCCTATTTTCTACATAAACCCTTCCATCCCATTAGTGGTTCCCATTCCTAAATGAATACCTTCCCTCCTAATCTAGCCAAGTCCTATGGTAAGCCAAAACACCCTATATTTTATTTCTTGTTTAGTAAATAAATAGCTTGAGATTAAGTATTTTTCTGGTGTTTTAAACATCGATAATCCAGTTGTTCTAGGAATAATTCGGTAGATGTTTCAAGTTGTGCCAGCTGCGAGATAAGAATACGCTAGGACCAGACTAACCATTCAAACGCCTTGTTGAGTCTTAGTTATAGGTTTGCTTATTGTTTGAGCGATTAGTGCCTGTAAAATGAAAGTATTGTTTGTTGCATGTTTATTGCTTGATTGTTGCTTGTTTGAATGTTTGCTTATTGATTGATTGATTGATTATGCATGGTTAGGTTGCTTGCTTGATAATATGTTGATTGGTTAATATTGTGTGCTTGTAAGAGATATTAGGTTATATCGTTCGGGTCTTGGCTTGGAGGGTATAACATATATATGATTTATAATGTTTATCGACTGGTTGAGTTTTATCATTTTGGCTTTAGCTCAGATGGTATAGCATGGTTGTGATATATGATTTTGATTGTATGATTGAGTTATATCGTTCGAGCTTCGGCTTAGACGGTATAACATGTCTATGCATGTAGAACATTTATGTGCATATATCAGTACGAGTTCCCCGGGTTTATGGTCTGAATGTCTATGTACTCTCCTTAGGGAGTGATCTATGAGGTTCCGACATTCGGTAAGAATGTCGTGATAGTCACTAGTATCCTCATTTTGGTGATCTGGATGAGACTTGTTCTCTGGCCAGACACCGAACATTGGTCGGGATGATCACATGGATGCGTGCTACACGATGGTGTAGGAGTAATTATTTGATTGTTGGGCCACTAATACTTTATGTCTTCGATTTGAGGTTGGTGATCACGGAGAAGAACCACTAGTGGCAAGAGAAAAACCAGAGCGATCTATGGAGATATAACCACCCGTGAAGGATGGATGATTGGGTTACTTGATTGCTTGTTTTCTGCAATGCATATTTCTTGACATGCTTGATTGCCTGATCGCTTGGATTACTAGATTATTTATTTCCGCAATGCATGAATAATTGGTTGATTGATTTCTTTGTTGTTTAATTGATTGATGCATATTGGGGGATGATTTATTTGTTAGGTAACTTGACGCACTGAGCAAATTAGTTGCTCATTAGACTCTGTATTTTGCAGGTAACTAGTAGTGGAATACTTGTACGGATGAAAGGAACGTCACGTGTTGGTGTAGTTTATTTACATATTTGTAAATTGAGTATGACTCTATTACCTATTAATGATTTTAAAGCTTCTTCGGATCTATACATGTCTTTGGTAACATTTATAATAAAGTACAAATGGTTATGAACTTTCTCGGGTTCCAGATGATGTTAGTCCTTACCCAGGATGAACCAACTAGCGGGTTCAGACTTGGGCCGCAAAGCCTTGACTTGGATCTGTTAGGATACACGCTCTCGAGTGTTTAACCTAAGGGTTTTGGATAAGTTCTAAGAACCTCAGGTTGAATGGTTGGGTGCGTAGTTGTAGTATCTTTAGTCAGGATGTTTGGTTAGGGTTAATTGGTTTGTCGTGCATGTTCTTGTTTGATTGTTGCACGACATATTAGTTGACTTTAATATACTCCTGGTTGGGGTGTTATATGAATAAATATCCTCAAGAGATGTCACTTTAGCGACATCTTAACTCCATAAATCTACTTCTAAATATTAAACTTGTACAATCAAATTTATTTATCGATTTAAAAATAGATTTATTCTTGCACAAACATATTACAACGTGTCTGGGTGTTCTTGATCCAAGAATCTTATGCAGCAAAGTGGTTGAAGAAGGGAATGATATTGTCCTGCATTCGAACCTTGACAAGGTTCAAACCCAGTAAACAGCAGAATCCTTTTGTTAACTACCAAATCGGTCGTTGATCAATCACTTCCATTTTATTTTCATGGGCTTGCTCGGTCCAAATTTTGTCTTGTTTAATTCCTTAACAGTACACTAGAAAAATACGTAAAAGCCCAATAATTTTTTCCCTTTCTTCAACAATTTGTATCTAGAAACTCTAAGTTCTTTTTTTATAAATGCATTCGCAAAAGACTATTTCAGATATGATGAAAATTTTCCATAATTTCGAAAGGTTTCAAATTTTTTCGAAACATACCGAATACGAAGATCCGATTTTCCAAAATTTTAACTTTAGATGTAAGATTTTAGTATGCTTTTCTCTTGACAACAATCAAATATTAGATCTAACATAAAAATAACCACAAATCCTAGAATACTTTATTTAGGCATAATCATATTCAACTGATAATTTTCACCAGAATAAATCCGAATTAGTTTGTCAAAATTAAAATAAATCTATCAACCAGAAACTGAATATGATACCACTTTATATATTTATTCAATCTCTTAAAATCGTAAGTCATGTCAATCTTTGATTGATAAAAACAATAACGAAAGCATACCTGATGAATTCATTACTTAAGATGGTAGGAATGGATATTCTAAAGAAAACTCTATGTGATTTTAGGTCTTTGGTGATCAGATCTAAAGATTTTCTGTATTTTCGGCTAGGATTGCTTTGGGAGCATAACCCTTTATTTAAAGAGTATTAATTTCTAGTTAGACCTCTCATCAAATTAGAAATTACCAAATGTATCCATACATTGATATTTCATAACATTTATGTTCATAACCTTTTTTCACAAAGTGACCACTACAAAAAAGCTAATTAATTACTGGCCCTAACACATTGAAGCTTAACATATTTGACACCACCTGATGATTTGTCAGAAACCGTGAGTTCAGAGATTGTTAAAGATTTGTATTGTAAGAAACGGTGATGTCGAGCTAGAGCTCTCAAGTATTGTTTATCAAAGGCTTCATGTATGACTCAGACCATTGCAACTAAACCCAGGAATCGTAAGTTTGGTGGTTACTTGATCACAACCTATTAGGAGATCGGGAAAATCGACCAGATATCTTGGAATTATGTTGATATCTTATAATAGGAAATTTGCCATTATTTGTAAATATATTATTAACATTTATGTTTATCATAGTTTAGGAAATTAGGTCTAGATATTTATCTATATAAGGCGATGTAAATTGTAACTTAATTCTCATGAGAGTCTAATATAATTCTTCTTAAACACCTTCTGTGTTCTTGCTCTCATCAAATTTATTATGGTGTCGGAGCATGGATCAAAGTTCTATGGGTTATTTGCTTCCGCGATTATGAAAAAGGAAAAAAAATCTTCTATAATTTTCTATTTATTTTTAATTTCTTTTCTTTGACTTATCTCCATCGTTTCTTCTTTCGCATTGGAGACTTATTCTATTAGTAGTTTTATAAAAAAAATCTACCGAGAGTTAAGAATTTTCTTCCGAATGATTTTCATTATTTCTATTTATTATTCTTAAAAAAATTATACAGTGATTGATCGCATGTGGGATGGTATGACTATGCTGTGAATCACAAACATGAACCGGTAGGAGGGTTCATTTCGGCTCAATGGTGTGATTTTTTTAATCAAAATCTTTATGTGACTATTTATCTACTAGAATTTGATAATAGTCAGAAAGACTTTTAGAGAGAGAAAAAAGGTGTTCGTTCGACCGGATACCATGTTGATCCGGCGATGACGAATTCTGATCCGATGGATATATACGCAGATCCAACGGTGACGATGGAAATACACAAATACGTGATGGTATATTTTCCACTGATTTGACCCTTCGACCGGATATAAACGTCGTTATTGACTCTACGATCGAGTATAAACGTCGTTATTGATCTGACGGCCGGATATTGCAGCCGGTTTGACCTTGACGAGGTATAAACGTCATGATAACCCGACGGCCGAGTATAACGCCGATTATCCGAAGTGAAGATCCGTTTGAAGTGAAGTTCAATCTCATACGTGTTTCCACGTATGAGCTTGCGGGAGGGTATTAGGACATCGGGAAGATCGACCAGATATCTTGGAAATATGTTAATATCTTATAATAGAAAATTTATCATTTTCTGTAAATATATTATTAACATTTATGTTTATCATTGTTTAGAAAATTAGGTCTAGATATTTATCTATATAAAGCGATGTAAATTGTAACTTAATTCTGATGAGAGTTTATTATAATTCTTCCTAAACATTGTGTTCTTGCTCTCATCAAATTTATCACAACCAAACATCATAAGAACTTTTGGCTCTTCGCTCTCATAAAACTAATCAAAATAACAAAAAATCAGTTCAAAAAGAAAAAAAAAATTTAGGAGCCAAGGCTCATCTTAAGTGAGTTCAAGACTTCATTGTAAGCTAATTTTGTCACCAATTTTTAAACTGAGACTATCGTATGATTGAGTTATGCTCAAAAATTTATATTACGCTTTCAAAGTTTTCAAGGAGATGCCTTAAAAAGGTAATATGTGTGAAGTAGGGGATGGATAAAGATGTAAGAAGGAGTTGGTTAATGATAGACCACAGGTTGTGGAGTTGATGCAATAACGTAACTTCTACCCTAATACACGAGTTGCTCTTCTTTTTATACCAGCCTTTTCATCCTATCTTTGGTGCGGAGTTCACTTTGTCTTGTTTTTTTTTTTCTGTATAACGTACATGGTTTATTTGTAGTTTTTCATTAAGGCATAGACACTTGATGTATAATCCACCTTTTAACGGATTTTCGGATTTTTTTCAAATTTTTCGGATTTTGGGTTTGGATTCGGTTCGAAATTTTCTGATTTTTCGGGTTTTGGGTTTGGGTTCGATTAGAGAATTTGGAATAACAAAGGTAAATATATGGGTATAAGGGTAGTGTATGTATCTGTGTATGCAAATGTTCGGGTCATCCAAATACTATTTTGGATTTTGCGTTTGGTTCGGAGGAACACGAACTACTTTGATATGAGATCCGATCAAGGTTTTTCAAGTAATGGTTCGAACTTGAACGCGAGTTTTTCGGATCGGATTTTCATATTCGTATTAAATGTTAGACTTAACCAAAGGTACCCTACGAATTTTAAAATTTTTTTTTTGCTCATCATTGAAAAGATAATAAAATAGAGTTTTACAAACGTGAGACTCAAGCTAAGTACTGAAAGAGAAAACAGAATGATAAAAGTCAAAGCATGGAGCTAAGAGACAGAGGGCGAAACTCTCTCACTAACAAAGATTAAATCCAACCACGAAGGGTGACCCGAGGCAACATATGAGGAAAATTGATTCCTCTTGATGACACTTTGAGCTCTGAGATGAGCCCCTTTATTTCTATGTCTTAACTCTACTTCCAACTTCCAGCAACAGCTGGACCGCAGCACAAGCTACACAAGCCATCGATTAGGGCATCTGAATCCAAGGGGCATTTAAAAAAAAATATTGTGCTTAGATTCTTTGAAACAGAGCATAAAACAAAAATATGACAACTGGAACCTTGTTTACGAGTGAGAAGAAAAGAATAAAAATCACAACAATAAAGAGAGATGTAAAAACGAAAGCGAAGAGGAAAGCAACACTCCGACACATAAAAACGAAAAGAATCAGGACTAAGAAGATTTGAGAATAAGGTACGAGAATTTTTGTTTGCACTTTTTGAATTTTTCAGTAACTTAGAAAGGAAATACACGAAACAAAAAGGAAGTGGAAATTTAAAAAAAAATTTGCATAGGGCATTTGAAATTGTTGGACCGGCTCTGCTTCCAGCCATTGAACGTAATGAGAGCCTTCTCCAGAGATGAAACATGATGAGCGAAAGAGGGCCAAGCTTTTGGTCGTTTAACAGCTTTAACAATATTGGCATTTTTGAAAGAAAAGATGACATTGCTAAGCCTATGATCCTTCATGCAGTTAATGGCCCAAATCAGAGAAGAGAGTTGAACCTTTTCGAGAGATAACATGTTGTAGAAGGATCTTCTGCTATGGAGAATGACTTCATCCAAATGATTTCTTACAACCCAGGATGTTCCACCGATAAGAAGTTGTTTAGACCAAGTAGCACCAACATTACATTTTATCCATGGAGGTTTGGGGGGGGGGGTATCCATTTCTTACCTTCCAAAGATTGGAATGTTGTGTTATTCCTTGTTTGGTCTATCTCAGATTGTTGAGCTAAGAACCATTCCTCAGAGTCTTCAAAAGCTTTTGAAGTCGTTTCATCCGGAGGAAAGAGTTTGCCCTCTATTGAGAATGAGTTCCTGTTTTTCCACAACCTCCATAAAATCCATGGAAAGCTACGTCTTGCTTCTTAAGGAAAGGTGGACTTTTCACTTGAAGTAAAAAGATACGCGATATTTGCATAAATGGAGGATTGACTAAAACCATTCTCTGGAAGAGGGTAGTTTGAAAATGCCCATGTTTGACGCACAAAAGGACAGAGAAAGAGCATATGGTTTACCATTTCAAGGTCATTTCCACAGTATTGACATCGATCATCTACCTTGAATCCCCTTTGAAGAAGCTTTTCAGCCACTGAAATAGCACCTTTCAAGACTTTCCAGATGAAGTTTTTTATTTTGGAGGATGTCTTTAACTTCCAGACCTTACGAATGAGCTCATTGGTGGAGGGTTGAGCTTCTGCTTGCGAGATCATCTCTTCATTCTTTTGTCGATTAGCTAAAAGATAAGCGCTTTTTACCGAGTACTCACAGGATTTTGTATATATCCAGGTCCAAAAGTCTTCTCTTTCATGAAGAGGTTTTATGGACAAAATGTAGTTTATGTCCTGCGCAAAGAAGAGATCAACTAGTAGATAATAGTTCCAATCTCCTATATCCACCTCTAAAAGTGCGTGGACTTTGAGTTCTAAATCTATGATGGGATTTTTCATCAACGGTGGTCTCCATCTTTCATATTTTATCCAAGGGTCCATCCATACTCTTATTGAACTGCCATTACCAATCTGTTTTTGAATCCCCTGTTTGAGAAACTCTCTTCCATGAATCAAACTTCTCCACCAGAAGAATGGTCTTGAGCCTAAGCTTGCCGAAAGAAATTCGTTATCAGGGAAATATCTAATTTTGAGAAAAGAAGAACATAGGCTGTCAGGGACGTGAAGGATTCTCAAAGCCTGTTTTCTTAAGAGTGCTTGGTTAAAACATTCTAGGTCCTTAAAACCAAGGCCACCATTGTCTTTTGAAAGACAAAGCTTTTCCCATGAAACCCAATGGATCTTTTTCTTATTTGCTTCAGCATTCCACCAATAATCACTCATGGCTGAAGTAAGAGAGTGTAATGTACTCTTTGGCAATCTGAAACAGCTCATGGCATAAACTGGGAGAGCTAATGCCACTGCCTTTAGGAGGATTTCTTTTCCCCCTAAAAAGATTTTTCTTCCAAACCAACCTGACAATTTGTTTCGGAGTTTTGAATGGATATATTCCAACATATCCGCTTTTGAACCGCTAAAACATTCGGGAAGCCCTAAATACGTACTTGCTCCTCCTTCGTTGCGAATATTCATCAGGTTTTGGATATCCAATTTGGTATGCTCTTGGACCCTTGCACCGAATGATATAGATGACTTGTTCAAGTTTATTACTTGTCCTGTAGCTTGCCCGTAGACTTGCAAAATCTGTTGTCGTGTTTCGCATTGAGAGATCTCCGCCTTACAAACAAATAGGCTATCGTCTACGAAAAGCAGGTGGTGGATCGATGGTCCGGATTCTGAGAATTGAACTCCCTGAAGATGACCTTCTCTTTCGGCAGTGTTGAGAAGGTGACTTAATCCTTCTGTACACAGGACAAAAAGGAAAGGAGACAAGGGGTCTCCTTGCCTCAATCCTCGTTGTGGAGTAATCATTCCGTAGGATTGATTGTTCAGAAGAACCGAGAACGTGGGAGATGAAACACAGATCATTAGCCATTCGATCCATTTCTCATGAAAACCTAAGGCCTTAAGCAAAGCTCGAAGATAGCTCCATTCCACTCTATCGAAGGCTTTCGACATATCGGATTTAACAGCTAAGAATTCTGATGAGATTTTGGGATGAGTTCGAAGGCAATGAACAATCTCGTGTGCAATCAAAACGTTGTCGAAGATTGATCTATTCGATACAAAGGCAGATTGCGACGGAGAAATAATCTCGTCAAGGAAGGGTTGAAGCCTGGAGACCAATATTTTTGAGATTGTTTTGTAAAGAACATTGCAAAGGCTTATCGGACGGATATCTGCCATAAGCTCAAGTTTTGTGGTCTTTGGAAGAAGAAACAGATTCGTATAGTTCCAATCTTTTAGGAGAATACCATCTGCAAAAAAGTGTTTTACTTCCGTAGTTACCAGATTCCCCACAGCTCCCAATATTGTTGGAAGAATAGGCTCGACATCCCGTCCGGACCTGGAGAGCTTGAAGGCTTTATTGAGAATATTGCAGCTTTAATCTCCTCTGAGGTCACTTCCTTAAGCAGTTGGTCGTTCATCTCTTGTGTAACCTTCGGTGTAAAACCTCTGAAGAAGAGGTCAAAAGAGGTAGGATTGGAAGAAGCAAAGAGGTTTCGGAAATACTTAACTGCAACTTCACCCTTTGAAGCTTCTGAATGTTGATAATTGTCTTCTTCATCTTTAAGTTTATCTATCCAGTTCTTTGCTCTGTTTGCTTTAACTGAATCACGAAAATATTTCGTGTTAGAATCGCCTTCTTTCAACCACTTGGATCTACTTCTTTGTTGCCAATAAATTTCTTCATCTCTATATGCAACATTTAATTCCTTTTTGAGTAGAAAGAGTTTGCTTCTTTCGGGTTGAGCGGCTGATTGCTCGATCTCCAGAGCTTGTTTAGATATTCGATTTTTTCTGATGAGTTGAAATTGTTCTTCTTCCATAAACTAAGGGCTTTTCTGCAGTTTCTTATCCTTTAAGAAACATCAGGCTGGTGGTGAGAGGTAGGAGTATTTCAGGCACAGAGTATATCAGATTTTATATCCTCTTTACCTAGGAATCGCCTGTCGAATCGAAACTGTCCCTTGTAAGAGTCTTGTAAGGATATTAATTTGATTAAAACAGGACGATGATCGGATCCTCTTTTCTCCAAGAAGTTTTGATTTGAAGCAGGGAAGACAATGAACCATTGTTTGTTCTCGAAACTCCTGTCCATTTTACACTGAATCCACTTATCGTTTCGACGTCCTGTCCACGTAAAACTGTTACCTGTGCTGGTAAGTTCCGACATCTCACAAGAAGAGAGCATGTCAATGAAAGGTTGAAACGAGCTAGGGCTTCTACATGGACCTCCCAGCTTTTCGCCATTGTGGATTATGTCATTAAAGTCCCCGACCATGCACCAACTCTCTTTTCTATTAACACCCAAACGAGAGAGTCTTTCCCATAGGATATGTCTAAATTTCACAGTAGGATCTCCATAGATACATGACAAAAGGAAAGAGGAGTTCCCGAAAAGGACCATTACGTCAATAAGATTTTTATCCGAGAAAAGAACTTCGACTTGCACATTGTTTTTCCAAAAAAGTGCTAAACCCCCACTTCTACCTTGCGGATTGACCAAAAAATATTTATCATAGCCCAAGTAGGCGTGCAAATCGACAAGAACATCCCTACAATTTTTTGTTTCCATAAGAAAAAGGATCTTCGGGAAATATTGCTTTCGCAATTCACGGACCCGAGGAATTGTCAAGTCTTGGGAGGATCCCAATCCTTGACAATTCCAACTCAAAATGCTCATTTGAACTTAGGTGATCCCTCTATGGGGATCACCTTTTCCACTTTGATCTTGGTAGATTTATAGTTCTTGTTTGGTTCCTCATGCTTCCTTTTTGTTGCAGCTGGATTGGTAAGGTCTTTCCTATTTTGCCCATCTACTGCTTGTTGCTCTTTCTCTTTCAACGATTGGATTTTGGTATTCTTTTGTGGCCTTTTCCTCGTGTAAGCTTTCCTTATTTTAACCCCGGAAGGGCTAGCCTCCATAGGCTTATCTCCTTGAACCGTAGAGTTAAAATGAGGGAAGGATATGGTATTTAAAACCGGCTTAGAATGAGGAACAATGTCTCTTTGCCTGGAATCAAGAGAGTAAATTTGTTTATGACCAGCAGAGATAGCAGCAGACATGAGCTTCTCTTCTTCAGGATTTGAGCTTCTTTCCACCACAGATTATTTTAGTGAAAAGTCATAAACAATTCCTTTCCCTTTGTCTAGATCATTGGTGATGATAGGAGTTGGTTCTAACCGGAGAATGGTTTTTTGACCTATGATATCGTTATCCAGACTTAAGATTGAAGATCGAACTCGTTCCTCTCTTATCATTCTTTCTGTTCCTGTAGCCAAAGATAAGTATTGCCTCATTTCATCAAGAACCATTTTTGCTATCTTTGGACGGCCTGTTCCTGGAGCTAATCCGACCTAAGAATCTTTTAAGACCCCGAAGAGAGGGTCAGAAGGTTGAATGATAGGCGATGAAGCTCTGAAGTTTGATGACGATTCACTCTGAGATCTTGCCTGCTCTTGGGTTGAGTTTGAGTTTGAAGTATTTTGTTGAAGGTAAGGACAACTCTCTCTCGCGTGAGTGAGTCGTTGACAACAGTAGAATTTAAATTATATTATTTTAATTGATCCATTTTAGATAACCTTATTTCATTTTTTTGTATTTTTTTAATTGAATATTTTATATCATAATTTTACATATCATATAAGTAGTAATTATAAAAATATTATACACTAGTTATCAATTGAGTTTTTGCTAAAGGGAGCATGAATGCTTCATTTTATTATATTAGTCCGATCACTATCGTAAACTATATAAAAAAATCTCTTGAGATTGAAACACTCTTTGTCAAGTTATGAATGCTGTTGCTAATAATTTATGAAATGAAGAAAATCAGGTGGGCTAGAGCAATTTATGTGAAGTAATTGCATTTTGTACGATAGTGCTGACTTTTCCCGATGTATGCAATCAACCATCATTCAAATTTCAAACTCCATGACGTTTTTTGGATCACAGATCTTGACTTTTCTTGATTTTAGTAAAGTTTTTATCCTTGTCACAACCATTATTCAGTGACCAATCTATAATAATATATTTGTGGTTATTGAACTAACCCAACAGTAAGAAATAGATTCAAAGTCCTCTGTTTCTCTCAGAAAAATGTCAATGATGAGCAGAAACCGAAGCAGCATCGCCATGGTAACACCATCACCGTTCTTTGAGTTGAAGAAGCAAGCTTCCTTTTTCTTCAAAGAGAAGCTGAAAACGGCGCGTTTAGCTCTCACCGATGTCACTCCTCTCCAACTGTTAGTTTTAGGCTTTCTCTCTTTTTGTCCTCCCTTGTGTCTGAGATCAATTAATGGAGTCTTGATAACGTAGATTTATGTGTATGTGTGATTACGATTTGAAGGATGACTGAGGAAGCTACTGATGGAGAGTCATGGGGGCCAAATACACAAACCTTAGGATTCATTTCAAAGGCGGCTTTTGAGTTTGAAGATTACCTGCGGATTGTTGATGTCTTGCACAAAAGGTTCCAACACTATCTTACATGAATTTGAAATGATAGAAAACGAATAAGATGTGGAGCTTTTTTGTTGTCTGGTGTGAAATAGATTGGCAAGATTCGACAAGAGAAACTGGAGGATGGCTTATAACTCACTCATAGTTGTTGAACATTTACTCACTCATGGCCCAGAGAGTGTCTCCGATGAGTTTCAAGTCGATAAAGATGTGATCTCCCAAATGCAAACTTTCCAACATATTGACGACAAAGGGTATTCTGTTTTTTTTTTAAGGTTTAGGATTTAAAGCGGAACATATGTACAAGGGTAGTCAGACAGGAATCTAGTGCTAGTTTCAGTGTTTTTGAAAATATGCATTTGTTTATTGGCAGATTCAATTGGGGGTTAGCTGTTAGGAGGAAGTCAGAAAAGGTTTTGAAGTTACTAGAGAAAGAAGAACTGCTCAAGGAAGAGAGGAAGCGAGCTCGTGAGCTCTCTCGAGGGATTCAAGGTTTCGGGAGCTTTAACCGGAAGTCTTCTTTATCTCATTCTATGACAGAGAATGAAGTCCTGCAAGAAGCTCCAGTCTTTAGGAAATGCAATTCTAACTTCATCAAGAAGCAAAATGAGGATGACCAAGAGATCAACCAGATGGTTTGTCCTAATGAAGACGGTTACTTACCTCAGCAGGCAGTAATTATTCCGAATAAGGAATCTGGGACTAGTATGAAGGAAAACATGGATCATGAAGATGATGAGAGCACAGAAATAAACCCACTTCTGGGTCGTAACAAAAAGGAGGTTCAAAATCTAGCAGAAGAAGACAAGAACCATCCATTTACAGATCGCGAAAATAAGCATACAATCGTCTCATTGCTTGATGAGAAGACAAATTGAAACGGTTTTAAATGAAACCACATTTTGTGTAAGAAAAGGTTGAATACAATTTGCGGAGACAGAGAAAAACTAAGAAGAAAGATAATGTGTGTAATATCAATATTTATACAAAATAGTAATAACACTTTTGTTAATGACTGCTCTGTTTGTAACTTTGATTTGCTTCAATAGTAATATTATAATGAAGAATGAATGAGAAGAATAAGAAAAAACACATAGAGAAAGATGTAAGTATTATGGCAATGGTTTCAGAATTTGAGGAAAATGAAATCAAAATTTTAACTGCGCTTGTTTTACTTGGTGACTTTGATTAGAAGCACTTCCTGTGGACGATTGATGGACCAGATTCATCATACTCGGCTTTCGCAATCCACATCTACAAATTCAAAATACCATTTAATCACAAAGTCTGAGCACCAAAACACTAAACATGAAGATCATATGATATCAGATTTGTATTCCCTTAACCTGCTGGAAAGTGCTGAGGGAAGCCAAGATAGAGCCGCCAATCCAGACACTGTATTTCCTTTCCGGTGGAGCCACAACTTTGATCTTCATACTACTAGGAGCCAATGCGGTGATCTCTTTACTCATCCTATCTCCAATCCCACCGAACATTGTGGTTCCACCACTTAGCACAATGTTCCCGTACAGATCCTTTCTGATATCCACATCACATTTCATGATTGAGTTGTAAGTAGTTTCATGGATCCCTGGATTTTCCATCCCGATCATCGATGGCTGAAATAGGACTTCAGGGCACCGGAAACGCTCTGCCCCGATAGTTATAACTTGACCATCAGGCAGCTCAAAGCTCTTTTCAACGGATGAGCTTGTTTTTGAAGTTTCGAGCTCTTGCTCGTAGTCTAAGGCGATGTAAGAGAGCTTCTCCTTCATATCTCTAACGATCTCACGTTCAGCAGTTGTGGTGAAGGAGTAACCACGCTCTGTTAGGATTTTCATAAGGTGGTCGGTTAGGTCACGCCCTGCAAGATCTAGACGCAAGATTGCGTGTGGAAGTGCATAACCCTCGTAGATTGGAACCGTGTGGCTCACACCATCTCCAGAGTCCAAAACAATACCTAACCAATAATTTTTCAAAAATAAAATGAGAGCAATTCTTGATCAAGAAAGTAGAAAAGATTAATACGACTTATGAGTTGTACTGACCAGTAGTACGTCCACTAGCATAGAGGGAGAGAACGGCTTGAATGGCGACATACATAGCGGGGGTGTTGAATGTTTCAAACATGATCTGTGTCATCTTCTCACGGTTAGCTTTTGGATTGAGCGGGGCTTCGGTTAGCAAAACTGGATGCTCCTCTGGAGCGACACGCAGCTCATTGTAGAAAGTATGATGCCAAATCTTCTCCATGTCATCCCAATTGTTGACAATACCATGCTCAATTGGATATTTGAGAGTCAAGATACCACGTTTAGACTGTGCCTCATCTCCAACATAAGCATCCTTTTGTCCCATTCCAACCATCACTCCCGTATGCCGTGGACGACCTACAATGCTCGGGAACACAGCTCTTGGTGCATCATCACCTGCAAAACCGGCCTATACGGAAGTGCATTAAAGTGAATCATTTTCACTTATAGCAACTTAATACTAACTTTTTTTTCTTTTAATAAGCATCTAGTATAGAGAAACTTATACCTTAACCATTCCAGTCCCATTGTCGCAAACTAGGGGTTGAATATCTTCACCGTCCGCCATTTTTCGATCTCTATGAGATTAATTACATCAACAGAAAAAATTAGCAATATTACATCTCATAAAATCAAGAAAGTAATGAGATCAAATCACATTTGTATGCAACATAAACTGGTTTTTCAACATCAATGAAATACATAAAATAAAAAACATCTACCTGATGAGGTTACGTAAATGAAGAAGAGGAAGATTGAAAATTTTCTAGAAAAGAGAAGGAAGTTATTGCCCCCTTAATATCGTTCGACCATAAAGAGATCTCAGCTGTTGCGTGAGTTTTCTTCCTGAGGCCAATATCTCAGCTTGTAGCGACACATGTCCATCTATTTTAGGCATAGAGAACACAAGCCTAACAATAAAAATTTTATTATTTTCTTTTCTAATATATATATATATATATATATATATATATTGTTTTCGTAAAATTCTTTGTTTTTCTTTTCTAATTTTTTATATCATCTAATTATTTCAATTTAATGGTCCATAACATTAGTTAAATCTATTTCTTACATGCTTGTATTTTCTAACTTGAAATTTTTTTTAGCTAATAAGTATTCATAATTATTTATCACAAAAAATTAAATTATATATTACTCTTAAATTTTATTTTTCAAAAAAAATTCCACTGACATTAATCATTTATGAAAATACGAACTAAGTAAAGAAAATAATAAAATAAAATTTAAGATGAAATAATTTGCCACATGGTTCACATTACTTTTATTTTAGTTACATTTGGCTTTACCATTTATTTCACGGCATGGATCGATCGATCACCCTAACATGATCGATCGATCACTTCGTTATTTCGGTATTTCGTGTATTTTTCATTATTTGGGATTTTTCTTTTACTTTTAGGTTTCATTTTAGTTTAGGGTTATTTCTTTTGCTATAAATACATTGTCAAACTCATTAGGGATTTCATCCAGAAATTTTTGCTAAAGGTTTGATATCTTAGCCTAAATTTGATAGTATCAAGTGTTAATCCATAAACGCTTGTTTCACCCTTCGATTGATTCCTGAATTCATCAACGCTTTCAAGGCTCTCCAACAGTTTAGGATTCCACAAATCTTATATCGAGGAGATCAAGAGGTTGAAGCCAGAAATCCCATCACATGAAACCCACTCAGAAATATCCAACACCCCAATTTCCAGAGAAATATCCATGATCATATCATATTGTATGAAACTTTTATAATGTTATAAATTAAATATTTTATTAATATTATGATTGTATTTTTAGATTTAAAATTTACAAATTTTAAAATTAAAAACATGCTACATTAATAGCAAAAACAATAATGTGTATATAAATTGCAGCGATAAGTAAACGAACAATCCAACAACTGGTCGCCGCGACTAATCGCTGAGACGACAAAATGAACAAACAGGCAACTGGGCGCTGAAATGATAAAATGCACAACCTAGCGACAAGTTACAGTGACTAAGAAACGAACAAAAAAGCTAGTCGCCAGTTGCTGTAGCTGGTCGCTACAGGATGCGACCAACAAACGAACAGGCTCGATGACTTTAGTTGAGTAATCTATTTATACTAAATTATTTAAAGTAATCAATTTCTACAGATATTTTTTGTCAGATATTTGATTCTTAGTCAAATTTGGACTAAAAGTTAAAATCTAAAAATTCATAAAATGTACATAAGAAAAACACAGTGAAATCAGTTATGCATTTAAATCACATCAAAGACGTATTTTAATAAATAGGATTATTCATTCCACACAAAATATATTAGCATATAATAATTTCTTGTTCCATAAACTAAGTTTAACGACACGAATATTTTCTTAACAATATCTGAAAATTAATTTTAGTTACGTAACATAACTTTTAAGAAGATAACATAAATCAAATCAAAGATAGTAAAAGTGTACTCGAATCTATTTGGAAACTTTAAGACTATCCATATGAGTAATTTTTAGGTTGTTCAGGAACTGCCACATCAGTTGGCATCCATTATGGTCGAAAAAAAACAACTTCCTCCCTTTTTACTTTTTACTTCTCGCTACAAAACAGAATCATTTTTGCATAAAAACTATTCATTTTCTACTTCAATAAATTATCTATAGAATGTGAAACTCCCTCTCTTTAAAGCCAATTCATCCTCAGATCATATTCACCATGAATCTAAACCATCGTCTCCGAAGAGAATTTCATGCTAAAATCAACCGCCCGCGAGATGTCACGTAACCTACTAGCTCGATTGTATCCTTTTGTGGCTTGCGGTTAGAAACTCCTATCCAGTCTGCCATATCGAATACTTTTATTGAAAAATGTAATGATCCAAAATATGATGAAAAAAGCGTTAAGATAGTAATTTGTTTAACAATATGGCTGATTATAAATAAGATTAAAATAAAAATGAAAACAATTTTAAACAATAGTTTAAGAGCTCAAAAATATGTTTGGTTTTCTATTTACATCCAAAAGAAATAGACTTCATAATAGTATAAATATATGTTGTAAGTGATTTTTGTTCCTTTCTATGATTTTTCTGTTTTTTTAATTTAAAAGAATACTTGATATTTTAGTTCCTATCATTATGTTTTATTCTAGAGAGTTTGAATTCACCAAATCCCTCGCTAAAAAATTCATAAAATCCTATTGTTTACATTTCTTTACAGTTTTTGGTCAAATGTATCATGATTTCTTCAGTTTGATAGTTCTATTTAGTTTTTTTTCACTTATATTTTTTTTGACAAATTACACGTTTTTATAAAGGAATGTATCACAACTTGATACCATTCTTAGATTTTGATCAAAAAAGTCAAGCTTCTTTTGGGTAAGGTCGATTCAAGAAGGCAAAATTATATTAAACTTAGTCTTAGAGTATGACTTGAAAATGGACCTTCCACAAAAATTGATGTTAACCATTAGTTACCTCTAAATCCTCCAAGAATTGCGAATGGCTATTATCTAGACCCTCATATGAACATGTCATCATTATGGAAACAAAGAAAACGTAAGTGGTCTAATGAAAGGATTGCTACGTTATTAGAACAATAAGATGTTGTAATTACTTCCAAGATTATATTATCAAAACAAGAATCTATGATCTACATGACTAGGATAACACAAAAATGGTCAATATACGGTTCGATCGAGTTATTGGGTGGCCACACATTTGAACTCGATAGAAAGTTCAGTTTCCTGGAGGTTCGTTAGGTTTAAAGTTGGAAACATGGAAGCTGAAAGGTACCTCCTAAAATTCAACATTTCTTCTGGCGGGTTATTGCTGGATTACCTCCTACGGGTCAAAATCCAATTACGACAAATATGAACATTAGCCCAACCTATCAACGATGTTTTTCTGTTGACGTATAAATCAGGATTGTTTTTAATGGTACGCACAAGTTGTGTGGCATTTTTTACAATTCCATCAGCTCTCTACCTTTAATGGAAATCTAAAAAATAATATCAGAGAGATACTATCTATAAAAGATCGCTCAGAGTTACCATTCAGAAAAAGACATTTATCTCTTTGGGATGTTGGATCATATGAAAGTCGTGTAATGAGTTTATCTTTAACCAAAGAAGTTCTCATCTGATTGATGATGAAAACAGGGAAACTCAAGCTATTGAAAAATGGTTCATGGCGAATAATGGACCTATGGTGCACGAGAGGAGTGTGATTGTACATGATAGATGTCAGAACCCCCCCCCCCCTATAGGTTGGATTAAATGTAATCTCGATAGCACTTATCATGATGAGACAAGACAAACATCTGTTGGTTGAATAATAAGGGATCATATATGACAACATTTACGATAAGGCCATGAAAAGTTGCATTGTGTCACCTCAACCCTATAAGCAAAAGCGATTAGACCACATGTTGCAAAAATTTAGGGTTTAGGGGTGGAGAAACATGTTAAGTGAAGTATTCGTATATGTAAAATGTGATATCTTATAATTACTTTTAACCTAGTGTCTTCTTTGTAGTCTTGTATATAATCTTGTACAAAAACTCTTACGATGAATATACAAAATCTTCTAAACCTCTAAAGTATCAGAGCGCATATACGATCTTTGAATAAAACATCCAAAAAGCGGTCTCACACATGGGTTCCTTATCACTTCCTTCTTCGGATTTTCTTTTAAATATCAGTAGAGTTTTGTATGTTCCTGAAATCAAGAAAAATCTAATATCAATGTACCAATTATGCAATACTAACGGTGTTTTTGTGGAATTCTTTCCCGCATCGTTTCAGTTGAAGAATCTCAGCACAGGGTCCCATTACTCCAAGGCAAAACTTATAACTAGTTTTATGAGTGGCCTATAACAACATGTCAAGCTCAAGCGATGTTCACGTCACCAAATTCTAAAGCTACATTATCTTCTCGGCATTCTAGAATAGGATACCTTTCATTCGCTATTTTAAACAATATTGTTTCCAAGTATTCACTTTTAGTTTCTAAATCTTCAGAACCTTTCCTGACTTGTTCAGACTGTTTAGTCACAAAGAGTCATTAGCTACCGTTTTTTCAGTCAAGTATTACTTTAACACGTCCTTTGGAATACTTTTTTACTAATGTTTGGATATCACCTATTTTATCTCATGATCATTACACATATTACCTTATCTTAGTAGATCATTATTAGAGATATACTTGGCTTTATCATGTGAAACACAAATATCAGGTCACGAAGATATTGGTAGCATTTAAAGAACTTGTTGAAAATCTTTTTCAGACACGACTTGGAACATTATTTTCAGACAACATAGGTTAATTTAGAGCTTAGAAATCTTACCTTGCAACGAATGAGATTTTGCATCTGACATCTCCTCCACATACTCCTAAGCACAACGGTCTGTCCGATAGAAAGAACATACATGTTGCTGAGACTAGACTTGCGATGTTAACTCAAGCATTAGTGTCGAATGAATTTCGACCATATGCCTTCTCCACTACCGTATTTCTTATCAATCGCCTTCCAATACCAGTTCTAGAACTTCAATCTCCCTTCAAAGGCTTTTTGGTACATCTCCCAACTACGAAAGGCTGAGGGTGTTTGGTTGTCTAGCGTTTCCATGGAACCGACCATATGCACATCACAAACTTAACAATCAATATGTCAAATATGTGTTCCTCGGCTATTCCACGAGTCAGAGGGCTTATTATTTCTTAGATACTCACAGTGGACGTCTCTGTACTTCTCGGAATGTCCAATTTGATGAGAAGACATTTCTTTTCTCATTGAAACTCTCGTAACCTGTTCATGAAGAAGACGAAGCTCCCACCCAGTAATTCATGCCTCTAGTTACTCTTGTACCTGGTCCGACCTTGTCGTCGCCGCAAGAGGGACCCCGAGATTCTTAGATCATCACCGTGAAGCACCATCATCATCAACAACACAGCCTCCATCGCATCTTCTCACCCGATAACTTCTTCTTCTCCTTCTAATTATGAGCACACTACTCCACAAATACATGAGGTTCAACCCCATACCCAAATTCATCAACTTCAAATAATTATGATCCAAAACATTGATCAAAAATTAATAACCCACCCAAACACAATCTATTAACTCCAAGTACGACAAAACAATGTCTTATCATCCACCTCCTTATCGGAAGAATCTACGACCCAAATCTCCACAATCTCGTTGCTTCCTCCCAGACAACCCCCACTGAAATCACCAACGAACCTCCCTAAAACCAACATCCAATGCAAACACGAGGGAAAAACCGAATCACAAAACGATCAAAGACACCTGCCATCATTGTTGCTGAGTCATCTGCGACACATAAAGAACCAAGAACAATCAATCAAGCTCTTAAGGACAACAATTGGCAAGGAGAAATGTCTACATAATATGATGACCATGTCATCGCACATGGGATTCGGTGCCGCCTAATGAGTTGGAAATTTTGGTAAGTTGCAAATGGGTTTTCATGACCAAATACTTAGCTCATGGTGACATTGAACGCTACAAAGCCAGGCTTGGAGCAAGGGGTTTTGATCGATAGTATAGAATAGATTACTATGAGACATTTAGTCATGCAAGTCCACTACAATTTGCTTGATACTTAATGTTTTCGTCGCTAAATCATTGAGAATAAAATAACTAGATGTAAAAAACGACTTTCTACAAAGAGAGCTCACTGAAGAGGTTTATATGAGCTAGCCGCCTGAGTTTGTCGATATGGATACACCGATGCATGTTTGCAGAATCAGGAAAGCTATTTACAGTTTATAACAAGCACCATGGGCTTGGTACATGGCACTTAAAGATCATTTGGTAACTACCGATTTTGTTAATTCACTAGCAGACATGTCGTTATTCATCCACAAAAGTGGCCACTCATATACTTATGTCTTAGTGTATGTCGATGATATACTCATAACTGGTAAGAACGACCACTTCATTTCCTCTCTGTTGAGCTCGCTAGCATAATGATTCTCCATAAAAGATGTTGTATATCTTCATTATTTCCTTGGAATTGAAGCCAACAGATCATCGAAAGGTCTCCATTTAGTGCACCGTAAATATATTTTGGATCTTCTAGCGAAGAACAACATAACCAACTATAAACCAGTGGCCACACCACTTCCAACAACACCGAAACTTATACTGCATAGTGGAAGTTTACTGAAAAACGTAGCTCAATATCGATCGGTTGTAGGTAGTTTACAATATTTAGCATTCATGCGTCCAGATATTACTTACGTTGTGAACCGTCTATCGCAATATATTCACAGACTGGCAACAAAACACTGGCAGGAGCTAAACGTGTTCTCCACTATCTATCTGAAACGACAAATATGGGATTCTCCTCAACGCCAACTCACCGCTATCTTTACATGAATTTTTGGATGTCGATTGGGCAGGGGATAACGATGCTTATATGTCTACCAATGCATATATCATTTATCTGGGAAGCAATCCTATCTCCTGATCTTCTAGAAAGCAAAATGAGGTTTCATGATTTTCGACCGAAGTAGAATACCAAATTGTCATAAACACTGTCTCAGAGGTACGTTGACTATGTTTTATCCTAACAAAACTTGGGATTACTCTCCCAATGTCTCTAATGATATATTGTGATAATATTCGAGCAACATATTTGTATACAAATCCGATACTTCACTCAAGAATGAAACATTTAGCATTAGATTATCACTTTGTAAGAAATCAGATTCAAGCAAAAGGCACTACATGTATCCCATGTTCACCACATGATCAATTAACAAATGCCTTTACAAAACCTTTATCTCGCTAACGACATCAAACAACTTGCATCAAGATTGGTGTCACTAGAATTCCTCCATTTTGAGAGTTAGTGTGTTAAATGAAGTATTCATATATGTAAAGTGTATAATGTGTGATATTTTGTTATTACTTTTAACCTAGTGTCTCCTTTATAGTCTTGTATATAAGTGTACAAAACTTTTAAAAAGGTCGACCTTTTAAAGCCAAGCCCTAACCCTTGCCCTAAACCCGAACCCGACCCTAGAACCCGACCATGAACCCGCAACCCGACCTGAGAAACCTTTGTCTCTCCCTCTCTAACCCTAAGAAAACAAAAGAAGAAGACGAAGAGTGCGACACCGCACGAAAGAGAGAGAAGAAAAGAAAGACGGCGCGAAGAGAGAGAGAGAGAGCAATGAGGAGACTATGGTGACGTCAATGGTGATCGGAGGAGAAGCACAGGAAGTAGGAGAAGACGACACTACGAAGGAGAGAGGAGGAGAAGGAGTGGTCACGAGCCAAGAGGAGGAGAAGAGGGGAGGCGCGGCGACGAGGGATGAGAGAGGAGGAGTGACGATCGGGGAAGGAGGAGGCAGGGAGAGAGATGACGGAGAGGCTACAGAGCGGAGTTGGAGAGTCGTGAAAGTCGTGATCCGAGACAGAGAGACGAATCGAGTGACGAACATGGTGGGAGAATCAATGGCCGAGAGGCGAGAGGCGAAGAGGGAGGCGCATGGAGGCTACGGCGGTGAAGCGGAGGCGTCAGAGGAGGCGGTGGTGGCTGTCGGAGTAGAGATCGTCGATGGAGGAGGCGAACAGTGGTCGATGATAGCGAGAACCCTCGGTGGTGGAGCTAACTTGCGGCGCAAGGAAGAAGCAAGGGGTGTGGCTAACTTGTGGCCCAAGCAAGGTGGGGGATTTAAAGGTTTCGGGTGGCTTGGGGGAGAAGGAAGCCGCGGGACCCACCTCTGAGAGTGACTCGTAGTTGGTCAGAGAAGTGGTCCTAACCGGAAAAGAAACCGAAGTCGTGGATCAAACCAACGGAGAAAAACCAAATGTGGGAGTGACTTGTTCGGCAAAAAAGAAGAAGAAGATAGATCAGAAGAGAAAAGGGAAGTCGAAAACAGAAACTCCGGAAAACAGTCCACAGACGAGAAAGAAGCCGGAGAAGAAGAATTGAGGAGAGCCAAGAAGACAATGGTGGAGCTGGACACATGGCGAGAGATTGTTCACAAGGAGGCAAAGGGAATGATCTGCGGTGTTGAGGCCATTGGTGAAGCTGGAACCTCTCGTACCGGAAAAGAAATCCTGGTAGAGACGGTTCAAACTGGAGATCCGGAGGAAGCCCGAGAGTCGCAGAAGCAGAGCGTTGGTTATGTGGGACCGAATTCGGAAGGTTCCGAGATACACCTGCGAGAGCTGCAATCCTCGGTAAGGAATCTACCGTTTTACCCTTAGCTTTCATTTTTGGGAAATTTCCAGTTATAGCAGGTTACTATTTTTGGAAAGTTTCCATTTTAAGAAAGTTTCCTCTTAGGGTAGGTTTCCTCTTTAGGGAAGATTCCATTTATGGCAGGTTATCATAAATGGAAAGTTTCCATTTTAGGCAGGGTTCTGGAAAATGCTAACCGGTTCCTCTTTCAGGGTCTGCTCGTGGGAGAAGGATCTTCCAAAAAGGGAGAAGGAGGATCTGCTTGGAGTAATTGATGCAGCAGCATCCCTTCAAAACGGCGCCAACGAGAATATTTAAATCTTTGTCTTTATCTCTACTTTATTTTTTCGTTAGTTAGGATAAGTTTGGTTATTTTCTTTTTATTTCTTTTCCTAATCCTTAAGGGATTTACGTTTACTATTTAAGTTGAGCATAGCTCTCATAATAAAGATACGATTGAATTTTAAAACTCTAAGCTTTGCTTTGTTCCCTTAAGAGATTCGATTGAATTCATCTCCTAAGACATTGGTCTCAAAGAAGCTATCGAAAGAAACTCTTTGATCGATCCAAGAACAAGTCTCGTGAGCCTCAAGCTAACGATTGACCGTTCACCCTAATTGTACGCTGCGCCAAGTTGGTATCAGAGTTTTGCTACGCTCCGAAACTTTCCAACGCCGTTTACAATGGTTCCCACAACTCGCTCTCAGCAACAAGCTGATGAAGACATCCCGACCACGCAACAATCCGTCAATGAACTTCAAGCCCAAATTTCAGCTTTAGCCGCAGCCGTGGCTAACCTTACGGCTCAAACAGCCCAACAACTTACTCCTGTGATTCATCGCAATCATTGAGACCAAGCCAATAACAACGGCGATTCCGATGATGATGAAAATCCGTTTGCTGCATTACGTCGTCAATCCACCAAACAAAACATGAACAACGACAATGATTCCGAATCAGAAGAAGAAATCGACACCTCGCACTGGAAATCAAGCTTTAAAATTGAATTCCCAGAGTTCCATGGTTCTTCAAACGCAGCAGAGCTGCTTGATTGGTTTGTTACCGTCGAAGAAATTTTGGAGTTTAAACAAATTCCACTGGATCGTTGTGTGTCGCTTGTTGCGATTCGTTTTCGTGACCGAGCAGCTGCTTGGTGGTCGCAGAACAAATCGACAAGAGCTCGTCTTGGAAAAGCCAAAATTATGACACGGAACAAGCTCAAGCGTGAGATGCAAAAACAATTTTTGCCCTTCAACTATGAACAAATCATGTTTCAAAAACTTCAAAATCTGAGACAGGGAACACGTTCTGTGGAAGAGTACGCCACTGAGTTTTACAAGATGATTAATCGTGTCGAGATTCAGGATTCAGAGCAACAACTGGTTATGAGATTTGTGGGAGGCTTAAGACAACAAATTCAATTCACGTTGAATTTGTTTCGGCCTCAATTGGTCTCCGAAGCGCACCAGCAAGCAAGCTCAATCGCGTAACGGGTTTCAAGTATGGGGTTCGGCTCGTCAAAATCGCCCAAACCCAAATGCTAGCTCATCGGCTCCGGCTGAAAATTCAATGGCTAAAACAGAGTCCGCCATTGTACCATTCGATGCACAAAACAAACTAGGCCAGGAGGTCTTCGGTGTTTCTTCTGTGGTGAGACAGGCCATCGTCAGTCAGCTTGCCCAAACTAAGCTCGTCGTGGTCTGTTACTTGAGGAACAAGACAATTCTTTTGGCGCGCCTTCATATGATGACGATGACTCGGGTGAAGTGGAGGAACTAGAAGCTAACTTCGGCTCCTAGCGAAACAATCTGTTTCACTGAAAGTGTACCATCAATGGTAAAGTCTGTGAGTTCATCATTGATTCGGGCAGTTTTGAGAATGTTATCTCCTCGGATGCTGTTAAAAAGTTGTCACTTGTCGAGGAATCTCACCCGTCTCCTTATAAGCTCGAATGGCTACAGAAAGCTAATGACTTTCGCGTCACTCGATGTACCATGATTTCTTTTTCTATCGGAAACTCCTATCATGATAAAGCTTATTGCGATATCGTACCAATGGATGCGTGTCACCTCCTATTAGGAAGTCCCTGGGAATTTGACCCTCGTGTCACTCACGATGGGTTCCTCAACACTTACAGTTTCTGGTTTAACAATCGAAATTTTGTCTTGAAACCGTCGCCCCCACCGTCGTTCACGGCCTCTCCTGCACCTGTACTTCTTCTTCAGCGAGCTCTTTTTGAATCATTGATGAGAGACATGGGCCTTGTCTTTGTATTTATTCTAGCTCCGACAGCTCGATCTGAGCCTTCTACAATGCCGCAACTACTTGACGTCGTTGCTGAGTTACACGACGTCTTCCCGGACGAACTCCCCGACGGCTTACCTCCGCTACGAGACATACAACACCGCATAGACCTGGTTCCAGATGCATCTTTGCCTAACCGTTCTCATTATCGCGTGAGCCCATCCGAACATGAAGAATTGCATCGTTAAGTGGAAGGTCTCTTGTCTAAAGGTTTCCTCCGCGAGAGTTTAAGTCCGTGCGCGGTTCCTGCGTTGCTTAATCCAAAAAAAGATCACTGTCCGTTACCAGTTTCCTATTCCTCGCCTTGATGATTTACTAGATCAGATTGGGGCAGCAACAATCTTCTATAAGCTAGATTTGCGTAGTGGTTATTACCAAATACGGATCAATCATGGTGATGAATGGAAGACTACTTTCAAGACACGTGAGGGTCTTTATGAGTTGTTGGTCATGTCTTTCGGCTTATCTAATGCGCCAAGCACTTTCATGCATGTCATGAACCAGACGTTAAGACCTTTCATTGGCAAGTTTGTGGTGGTTTACTTCGACGATATTCTTATATTTAGCTCCTCTGTGGCTGACCATGTAAACCATTTACGCGAAGTCCTTTCGGTGTTAAGACGTGATAAGTTCTTCGCCACTATGAAAAAGTGCACCTTCGGTGTCCATGAAGTTAATTTTTTGGGTTATATTGTTTCGGCTCAAGGGCTTTCGGTGGATCCAAGCAAAGTAGACGCGATCCGTTCGTGGCCAGCCCCAACAACAATTACTGAAACGCGAAGCTTCCATGGGCTTGCATCATTTTATCGCAGGTTTGTCTCTCATTTTAGCAGCCTCATGTCGCCAATAACTGATTGTATACGCGACGACAAGTTCATGTGGACTCTGGAAGCAGATCGTGCCTTTGGTATCATCAAGGACAAGTTGTGTTTTGCGCCAATTTTAGCTCTTCCGGACTTCCAAGCGGTTTTTGAGTTGCACACGGACGCCTCTAAGACTGGAATAGGTGCGGTTTTGAGTCAAAAAAACCGTCCTATAGCTTTCTTCAGTGAAAAGTTAGCCAACGCTCGCCTTCGTTATAGCACATACCATGTCGAATCTATGCAATAGTCCAAGCTATTAAACATTGGATACATTATCTTTTTCATCGCGAATTCGTATTGTATACGGACCATGATGCTTTAAAGCACATGGACTCTCAGGTTAAGGTCTCCTCTAGACATGCTTCTTGGATTGCGTATCTCCAGCAGTTCACGTTCGTGATCAAGCATACTTCCTGCTCTTCGAATCGTGTTGTCGACGCTTTAAGCCGCAGGCATCAGCTGCTCACGACGATGCACGCAACCGTTCCTGGTTTTGGTTCTTTTGTCGACCTCTATGAGTCCAATCCATACTTTGGTAAGGTATTTTGTGGAGACCGCTGCCGGTTTACCTACTCCTTACACTCTTTGTGACGGGTTCTTATTTCAGGTCAATAGATTATGCATCCCCGAATGCAGTCTTCGCCTTAAGCTCATATTGGAGTTACATCGTGAGGTTCACGTTTGCCGTGATCGTACTCTGCATTTTCTCTCTTCGTCATACTTTTGGCCTTCCTTACGCCGAGATGTTGAACGATTTGTGGAGCATTGTGAAACTTGTCAGCGCGCTAAAGGTCATACGTCTAATACAGGTTTATATATGCCTCTCCCTATTCCTACTCAGCCTTGGACTGACATCAGTATGGACTTTGTCCTTGGTCTTCCTCGTACTCAAAATGGTTTCGACTCAATATTTGTTTTGGTTGACCGCTTCTCCAAGATGGTGCACTTTATCCCGTGCAAGAAGACTACGGATGCTGTGCAAGTCGCATCCTTATTCTTCCGAGAAATTTATCGCCTCCACGGCCTACCTTCGTCAATAGTTTCTGATCGGGATTCCAGGTTTCTTGGTCATTTTTGGCGCTCTGATGTATTCGTATTTTATCGGTTTTTACTACGGTTTTCATTCGAG
>OVAN01002347.1:0-34014 GCA_900406275.1 Anastatica hierochuntica | reverse complement strand
ACGGTTTGACGGAAACCCCAATCGATACGAAACGAGAGACGATCAAGTGATGATTCGAAGGAAAAGATGATCGGAAAGGACGTGGTCCAGTCAACGGACTATGGCTGAATGTTATCCGTGCCTCAGCGCCAACTGGCGCCAAGACAGACACTCTGTCTTAGCGCCAATTGGCGTCAAGATGGTCCTCCGGTCTTGGTTCCAATTGATGTCTAGATCGGCCTCTAGTTCAGTTGTCTATCGGTCCCAAGACTCGTTCGTAGGTTTGGCGTCAAACGGCGATTAGACATTTCTTCAAAGCGAGGTTCTCCAACGCTTTTGGTGGTTTCGTTTTGCTTCGAAGTTTGTATTTGGAGGCCTCCGGAAGTTTCGGGCGTCGATTTTGATGTTACCGTTTTTGACCCCAACATATCTCATTTCATATTATGATCTCATATACAAATTGATATTTTTATTTTTGAATATGATGTTTAAATTTTTTGATTAAAAGTAAGTTTTAGTTAATTTTTAAAAGCAAAATAAAATTTATGTTATTTATCAGTATTAAAGTTTTCATATTAAATTTTAAATAATGAAATATCAATCTACATCATACCTAATATTTACCATTATAATTGTTACTTATAAAAGTGACATCCAAAATCTTATAGATACAATAAAAAAAAGTAGAGCATAAATTCTATAATCCAAAATATAAAGCTACAAATTTTACCAAAAAAAAGAAGCTACAACTCTTACTAATCATCTCCTAAAATTTTTTCTTTATCAATTATGCGTTAAATGTTTTTGTTGGTCTCGTATAAAATTTAGAGTCTCTTTGTCTTAATCTTTTTAGTCATAAAACAATCATTTAAGGTGTTAAGGGTTGTGAGTTTTTTCTTTTTCCAAAAAAAAATATTACATACCTGATTTTACAACAATTATTTTTTTAACTATAGTCCAACCAATCAGCCATCACTTTAACAAAAAGGTTTAAATTACTTATATGCTAAAACCTAAGTTGAAGAAAGAGTTTTCTCATATTCTTTTTTCCAAAAGAACAATTTCTTGAATTTTGATTTTACTTGCATAAGATATCACAAATCCTAATTTTTCTTGCAATATTCTCAATGATTTTTTTAAAAAAATATTCTCAATGATATAATGTGGAAACAAAAGTAATAATAAAACGGGCTCTTGTGGTAAATATCATGCGAGTTCGAATCGTACCGAAATAATCTATGTCACATTTATCTCTAGATAACTCACACGAATATGAATCTTTGTTTTCGGTCCATTGACAAACCCGAAGAGAAAACTTATTTGTGGATCAACTTCCTAGGAGATTAGTTCAGATCAATTAAACTCTCAGGTTTACACCTGAGTTATCAAAAAAGATGTCACACCTAAAAAATTTAGAGAAGTAACGTTTCTTTCTTTTTGAAAAATAAAGACAAAAGTAACCTTCAGCTAAACATCATTATTTCTTTCCTAGTGGCTTTTTTGTGGGAACTAGATACTTGATTCCTCTTCAACCACCTTTAATTTTAAAAGAAATTATAATGAATAATGTTGATTTAATCATTGAGAGGAGCAATGTGTAAGTGGCTGCACCCCCTCTGCTGCCATCTCACAGTACGAGGTTTCGAACCCTGACTTGTCTCTAGTGAGAGAAACTACTTGTCATTAAGACTAGATGACAAAAAAACCATGATTTAATAATCATTAACTAAATTTCATACCTCAAAATTGTGATTTTACTTTTTTGCCCATTTTTTTTAGCAAATGAGGGTGTTTAGTAAAATCTCCTAATATTATATAAATATATTTTTAAATCCCAAAAATTTAATTAATTGTGGAAACATGGTTATTCACCTAATTAACTCTAATATCTAATCCTTTTTTTATGATATAAATTATTTGAAATAGTGATGTTATAGAAAATGTGCATTACTTTTCATATTCATGCCATGCTTGAATCATTTTGAAAATACGCATATCCTTATAAAATATATTGAATGGTGATCATAGACAAAAAAAAACTTTCATTTTAATTTGTAAACGTATCTTAACGTTCTTTTGTTCTACACAGAATGAAAATGCTTATTTTTATTTATTAATTATTTGAAAGAAAATTTTGTCTGATTTTAACCTTTAAACCATGATATATGTAAATAATTTACATATGCAACGTTTTGAAGTTGAAAAAATGAAAACAGTAATTTCAAAAAAAAAAAAAAAATGAACACAGTATCAAATAATCGATAAGTGGATAAGTTACTCTAAGCAGTTATGGAGAATCTTAAAGTTTCGTAACTCTTTATTAGCTAATCTATAAAGCAAAGTATTTTTTCAAGTTCTTTTTACTTAAAGCTGAACTTCCTATGCATGTTTTATCAAAGAAAAAAATCCTTCCTATGCATGGAAAGGTTAAGATGGATGGTATGTAGGGATGTCAAAATGGTTCATTATCTATGGGTTGATCTAGTTTATCCAAATATTTTAATGGATTCGGGTTAAGTTTTATAATCCATATAAAAAATGGGTATGGTGGGTTTGACCCTAATGGATTCACGGGTTTAGCGGGTTAATCCATTAGGGTTATAAGTTATCCATGGTTTATGAAAAGTAAATATACATACATAGGCGGACCTACTTAGTGGATCCGAGTGTGAACCCTCTTTTTTAAGATCCAAGGTTCAAACTTAACCCTTTGATTTTTGATGTTTTTGAACCCCCACAAGTTTTGATCTTGTGTCCGCTACTGTGTGTGTATATATATATATATATGTATTTTATATATAAGTAAAAGCTGTAGCAATTTTTTTTATTTTGATCTTATGTCCGCCTAAAGACGATTTTTATGTGTTCTTGCAAATTTTTTTTTGTTTTTTTTCCATGAAAAACTCAATTCCAATTTTTCTCGTCCAAACACGATTTTTGGCGTTTCCCACCAAAAGCGTCATTTCGTGTATTCCCGTTAAAAACGTGATTTCACATTTTTCCCGTCAAAAATGTTATTCCAATTTTTCTCGCAGAAAAAGAGATTCTTCATTTTCTGTCAAACACGGGATTTCACTTTTTTATACTAAAACATGATTTTACGTTTTTCACCAAAAACGCGATTCCGCATTTTTCGCCAAAAAATGTCATTCGTCGTATTCCCGCAATAACCATGATTTTGGATTTTCTCGCCAAAACTTGATTCCAAGATTTTCCGCTAAAATCATGATTTAGCGTTTCAGCCAAAAAACGTGATTCCATATTTTCACAAAAAAAGATTTATGTTTTTTCACAAAAGGAAACATGATTCTGCTTTTCTCGCTGAAAATATGATTCAACGTTTTTCTGCCATAAATTTAAATACAAAACTTAATGAATTACTAAAACTGATAATAAAACAGTATAAATGAACTACACACTTATTTACTATAATAAAGGGCTAATCGAGTTAGTTAATTTAACCCATTAAATAAATTGGTCTAAATGAAGTTATTTTTATATAGCATGATCTATTTAAACACAAAAATTTAAAGTCCATTTAACATCAAAAGCATAGACTAACAAGTTTATAGTGATTTTTTTTTGTCAGAACAAGCATATTGATTATGTCATCCTACTATATGTTGAAAGAGAAATACTTTAATGATTTTTGTACACGTGTCATTTCTAGGTGAACTTTTAAATTAATTGCTAAAATTTTATTGGTTGAATTTTCAAATTTTGATTTACTTTTGATTTATTTAATTCGATCAGAAATAGGAGAATTAATCAAAAACCAACTTGCATCAATTGCCAATCATCCAAATAATATTAGAATTAAAGAATATCCATAAATTTATGATGAGTTCGGTGCAACCGCACATAATAATAAATCAAAATTTATATACGAAAAATATAAATGTAAAATTTCCAATAGATTTTCGAGTACATAAATTTATCTCATCCAAACCTAAAAAAAATTATATCTCATTTGAACATTCTACATCTTTTGGGTACATATATTTTCAAATCATCTTATCTCATTACAATTTGATGTAATACAAATTTGTATCCAAAAAAATTAATGGATTTGAAGAATTTTCAATTATAAAAATACATATCAAGGATACAAAATCATCTATACACGTTTTAAATTTACATTATTACTATGAAATAGCTTAATTTTTCATTCAAAATATTGAACATTGAAATTTTTTGATAATGTATTAAAAGTATATCGAATTATAAAATATGTAAATCAAAATCATTAGAAAGATTGAAGATGATTTAAAATAAAAAAAACTAAGGTAACACAAAAAATGGAAAGTTATCATTTACAATGATGAAACATATGGTAGAGAGTCAGTGGATGCATCTAATTGAATAAAAAATTTTATGACTTAAAATTTATATAACTTTTCATGAGCAAAATATGTAACTTTATTACCATTATCTTGAATTAAGGTGTGAATTAATGTGGTTCAAATTTTGCATGAAAAGTAAAATATTACTCGAAATTAATGCGGTTCATAATTCATGGAAAGTAAAACATCAATATTTTTTTTATCAACCACACAATAATCAAAAAGTCAATCCGTAACTAGTTGTCTAGTATGGAGGAGAAGATTCTACAAAAATATATTCATTAAAGAAAGTACGGGAGCCTCGAGCTAGACAGTCCGCTCGTGCGCTCACTGTGCACGGAATTATAGACAGAGAGAATCTTGGGAAGTGTTCGCGGAGGAAGTGGAAATCTTGGATGTGCATGTAGAAAGCTGGCCAGTCATCTAGATTCAAAATAATATTGATAAGTTCTGCATAATTTGTCTCGAAAATCTGGCAATCTATTCTTCTGGTATGCAAAGCTGTCATAGCCCAAAACAGGGCTTCCATTTCTGAATGTAGCAGCGAAAGACTTTGCCGGACACATTTCGCCCCAAGTAAGATTATTTTATTGTCTGCATCCTGATGGATCCAACCAAGTCTAGTGGTGGGGTCGAATTGTTTCCAAGAACCATTTAAACATCAAAATAAACCAGGTAACCCTATTCTCACGACTACTACCCGTTCTTCAACCAGAGTCGGGGTAACTTGCGCCTCTTCCCAGGCTACATAGTCAGTCTCTACATCCTTAAGAAACTCGTCAACTGCAGAATGCACTCCCTAGAAAATCTTTTTGTTTCTTGCTTTCCAAATTAACCATAACACCCATGGATAGAGTTCGCGCCCACTACTTTGATTCTGCATAGGATTTCGCCAGAAAAGATAATCCATATTAGTAAATAGTGACTATGTGGGAAAATCCTTCGGCCTTGCCGGATTCCTACAGGAATCCCAAATATGCAGAATCGAGTCACATTCAAAGAAAAGATGATTAATGGTCTTCGAAGCCTTACCACACCATTAGCACATTATATCGCATCGTACGCCCCTATTTGTAATTTTAGATTCCACCGCCAAACTCCTTGTAAGAAGCTGCCAAATAAAGTGTTGTATTTTTATAGGACATTTTATATTCCATGTAAAATCCTTCAAAGCTTCTTACCTTGGTCCCCAACCATTATTATTAATCCAATTTATCTCCATAGAGTTAAGAATTATGTACCTTGATTTAACTGTGTATTTTCCAGATTTTGTGTAATGCCATATCAAAACATCATAAATAGTGGTTCGACTCGGGTAAAAACCCCGAATAAGCTCTACACCCTTTGGATCTGTAAACTCCTGTAAGATTGGTATATGCACTCTCTGGTCGTAGGGTTTATTAGATGTTGAACTTGTAGCCTAGGATGCCAAATACTTCATTGTCCTCTCATAGGTTGTGGATTTATATCCGGAATCCACGAATCATTTCATGCTGACGTATTTATGCTAGAGCCTATCCTTATCCTAACCCCTTACTGAAGTAATGTTTGAGTTAAAAATACTCTTCCAGCAGAAAGATGGTGAATTTGGTGTTTTTTTTAGCGTTTAATGGGTTGACATTTCGGAAATATCTTCGGCGTAGTACCCGTGCAACCAGCGATCCCGAAAACTGTATTAGTCTCCATAACTATATAGCCACTAAAGTCGTATTGAAATCTTCAAGAGATTTAAATCCTAAATCTTCGTTCTCCTTTGGAATACATAATTTGTCCCATGCAACCAAATGGAGACCGCGACTACATCCATTAGAGCTCCACCAAAATTTGAAAATCCCACTAGTTAACTTCGATGTTAACCCTTGGGGAAGCTTAAAACATGACATGAAGTAATTGGGTAGCGCGAAGACAACTGATTTGATCAAAACCTCCTTACCCCCTTTAGATAAAAATTTGGATGACCATCCGTTTACGCGGTCTCTCAACCATTCCTTAACATAGTTAAAGATCTGTCTCTTGGGACCACTCAAACTCTTCGGGATTCCCAAATAATTTCCCATACCCCCTTCTTTCGTGATACCTAGCTGAGATTTAACCATGGCTCTAGTTTGTTCGGGAACATTTTTCCCAAACATAGCTAATGACGTATCAAAATTGATTACTTTTCCAGAGACCGCCCCATATTCCTCTAGAACGTCCAAAATGGCTTGGCTCTACGATACCTCTGCCTTACAGAAGAAGAGGTTATCGTCAGCGAATAACAAATGTTAAATCGTTGGCCTTTTATGTGCAATCTTGATCCCCATTAATGCATTTTTCACCAACTTCCATTTTATGTTTGCTATAAGGAATTCTGTACATATGATAAAAAAATGTACGGTGATAATGAATCCCCTTGTCTTAGACCTCAATGGGGTATAATGTCCTCCGTAGGTCTGTCATTAAAGTGGACTTTATACGACACCGATCGAACATACCACATTAACCAGGAAACCCCTAACTGACAAAACCTCAACTTCTTCATAATTGCTTCCAAAAAAGACCATTCAATGCAGTTATAGGCTTTGCTCATATCCAATTTTATGGCCATGAATTCATATCGGTAGTTCTGATTTGTGTGACAGCCGTGAAACATCTCCTGAGCAATTAATATATTATCCGTAATCAGTCTTCTAGACAAAAAGGACGATTGCGTCTCTGATATGACTGACAAAAGAAACTTCTTGCCGTAAACACAATACTTTGTAGATAATTTTATAACCTACATTACATAGACTGATCGATCTAAGTTCTGTCATCCTTTGTGGTCGATCCGTTTTTTGGAATTGTACAGATGTTTCTCTCATTTAAGCGTGCATCAAAACTACCAGAGTTAAAGAAATCATGGACTAATTTAACTAGATCGTCCTTTAAGATCCCCCCAATAACGTTGGAAGAGAAGAGCTGTCATCCGATCAGGCCCAAGAGCTTTTTCATGCTGCATAGAAAATAATGCCGACCTTAATTCCATCTCCGTTATATCCCTAGTCAATGTATGGTTCATACTTTCCGTAATAGTCGGTTGAACATTCTCAAGAGCCCGAGTTAGATCTCCCGTCGCAGAAAATTTAAACAAGTTATTAAAGTACTCGACCGCTATAGTTTCATCCCCTACAGTGACTCCTCCCAAGATACTTGTGGATCAAATAATCTCGAAATTCTATTACATGTCCACCTTTGTTTTGTTGACGCATGAAAGAATTTGGAGTTCCTATCACCCTCTTTTAACCATAAATTCCTGCTTTTTGTTTCCAATAAATTTTTTCATCCTTGTAAGCCTCTTGAAGCTTTTTTTATGGGTACAATATCATCATGTGATACCGAATCATCATTTTGAGCTTCTTTCTGTTTGGCTTTTAGAGCCTCAATATTCTCTTTACCTGGAGGGATATTATTTTTCCGCCACCAAGAGATTGAGTTTCTGCACTTTTGTATTTTGTCCACAAAAGCTGGTACCCGAAAATTTCATGTTCGCTGCCAACCACTCGCTATGACCTCCGCGAAACCTTCTTTTTCAATCCATCTTTTATCAAACCTAAAGTTTTTATAGTACTTTTCCTTTCTGTAATTAAATTTTAATAATATTGGACAGTGATTGTACTCGATCCTCGCAAAGTACTCCACCTTTAAGTAACCAATAACATTATGTCAATCTTCATTTCCTACCGCTCTATCCAATTTACATTGAACATTTTGTTTATTCTGTGTGCCCTTCAAGGATAATTGATCACCAGCACAGGAAAACATCGTCATACCACAATGACTTAACACCTGGTTGAAAGGGATGAAAGATGCTGCAGATCTCATGTTTCCCCCTTTCTTCTCATGATTTCTGGTAAGTTCATTTAAATCACCTATTATCAACTAAGGTTTTGATCTTTGAGAACCTATTTCTATTAATTTTTCCCATACTTTATAACGGTTCACGGCAACGGGTTCACCATATTTAAATGAAATTGAGACTTTGAAATCATTGATCAAGGCGTTAACATCAATAATGTGATTACTAGAATAAAGAACATCTAGTTTTATTTCATTATTGTAAAAGACCGCAAGACACTTTTAATCCTAAAGGATCAACATCATGTTCATCTTTTTAAAATTTATTCTCTATATTTTACCCAGACTCATGTTACATTTAGCCAAAGTATTCTTTTTATGATCAAACTTATTATCCCTCATTTTCGCAACAATTCCTTCTAAACTTAAAAAGAATTAGAATCGAAAATTTGTTGTACCTTCATTACCTGTGACCGGAGATCCCGTAGGCACAATCTCAATGATCAACTCGGTCTCTTGAACACTTGGAATGGGATCATTCTCTGTAAGCCTCGTCTCCTCCTCCAATAATGCATCACCATTCTGTTCTTCTTTATAATCTATCAGGTCCATAAATCCACAATCACTCATCACTCATTCCTCATTCAACACTAGTTCCTCATTCAATAACTCCTCCTCCTCTACCAAAATCCTTATCAACCAAGCTGTCAGACATTAATACGCCATTATCGTCTCCATTGCTGCCGTAAGGTATGTCAATGGCTTTCCTTTTAACAGGGTCTTTAGGAACTTGATCATGAAACTCCACTATTACCACATTATTAACTTTCTGATGAACTTCCAGAGAATACAAAGGTCTCAGCCAACTCGATTGGCACCGATTAGTAGTTGTAGACAAGTTTACATCCTTTGCTTGTGTGTCTTTGAAGTGTTGTTGAGAACTACCTCCTTTATAGCTCTTGGGTCGATAGACACATTGAGGTCCGCCAACAACATCATGCCTCGTCACTTTCTCCGCGTATGTTTCTTTGCTGGAACCTTTATGAACCATCTTATCCATGTGTTTCCCCTCCCGCCCTTGAAAATCACCATCAAAACTATTACTCAACTCCAAATCCCGTCTCTCTTAACTGGTAACTATCGCGAACCTTCTCGGACCTAGCATCTCACACATGACTACCTTCCAAAGCCTCATGAGGAGCTCGATCCTGCTGTCTCCGAGAGGAAATCATCAAATCCGGGCAGAGAGAGACTTCGTGCGTAAGCAAATAGCAATGTTCACAATATCTGAATAGCTTGTCGTACTTAATGCTGATCTTTATCTCATCTTCATGATTGAAAGGTTCCACCATAGAGAAGACAAGCGGTTTAAAACAGTCCACAGTTACATACATGTTAGCCAAATCAACATCTATATACTTGACCTCACCAATGGTATTTCCCACAAATGCAAAGAAGTATCTTCTACCTTCACCCAAAATGTGATCATCGATGGATACGGCGGAATAACCACTGGTTCCCATCTCACTAATGCGACCATCCAACCATCAAAATGGTATGGTCTGTAGTTTAAAACATCTATAATGTCCCGTTCCGATTGGAAATTAAATTGAAACTTTCCGTTGTCGAGATCTGCACCTTCAACCTTTCCTTCAAGTTTCCATATTTTCGAAAGGTTGATAAGGAGACTATCCATTCTCTGAACATCCAGATTCAATAGTCTGCCGATCAAAATCAAAGAAAATTGTTGGACCCTCTTGTCTATTGATGCTGATGAGAGTCTCACAGATGTTGTGTGGACCACCCCCTTTCCCTTGTTAGTCACCATCTGAGACATTCTCCAAAACAGCTTAAGAAACCAGAGAAACCCATTAACAACAACACCCATGAATCTTGATAACCTTAACACTAATCAGTGAAGAACAGAAGCTGAATCTTTCTTTAGAAGCTGAGAATAAAAAGAGTAGACGTAGAGAACTATGACTGGCTCGACTCCCTTATATAATCAAAGAAATTTAAAGCAAATCTAATCTCCTGATATCCGAGAAGAGATGAGTGTGGATCGTAATCTGGTTGACGAAATCCTGTGAGTTGATCTGATACATCCAAAAACCAATCGTTACTTCACCTTTCTATAAACTTCATAATCTCTGTTTTCCATAAGTTAATCAACATATCATAGAATCAAATCAATCAAAGGCTCAATCCCAAAACCCCTCCTCTTTGTATCACCTTCGAGATAATTCCCGTTAATGGCGCCCGAGAAAAACCCTGTAGATCTCATTCCAAAATGCTTTGTGAAGCCCATGGATCTTTTGCCACTTCCAGATTATAATCGATCTTCCCTTTCCAAAACCTGACCGCAAACAATCGTTCCTTACAACCCAGATCTTCCCCAATCTCTGGAGCATCGATGCGACTGAATGCCCGAATCTCCCCATGATCCCAATCAAAACCGAGGCTCCAAACCCATAGCGCTAGCGAGTACATCCGCCGCCGTCGTAACCAGATGAAAAAACTAGTATCGATCGCCTCCATAATCGCCGTCGCTGGTTTTAAAATATGTTTTTTAGACTTTTTAGTTTCTAGAGTAGCTTTTTCAAGTTTATTTTTAAAGGTCTACAATTTTTTTTGGAATCTATACAAACTATGATATTTGTATATCATGTTTATAAAAAATCTTAATTGGTTGTCTATTAATTTCTTATGTACAAGACCGACTCCTTAACTTTTTTTTGTTCACCGATCGACTCTGTAACTTGATCTCAAAAATATGGAAAATTGTCATTTACAATGATGAAACATATTATAGAGAGTCAATGTATACATTTGATTAAATAAAAGTTTTCAAGGTTTAAAACTGATCAACTTTACAGAAAAAATCTTTGAAATACATAACTTTATTACTTCGATCTTCAATTAAGCTGATATGGCTCGAAATTCTCGAAACTAAAACTAATTCGAGATTAAATTTTAAAGGTAAACATTTGATTTTTTATGATTTTTATAGAAATTATGATATTTGTATAGCATGTTTATGGAACGGATTGCTTATTAAATGTTTTATGTTCAAAATCCCAAGCCCAACCAAAGAGACCTGTTCACAAAAACTTGTTCCTCGGAAATGGTATTTAGTCCTCTCTCCTTCAGGCCAAGAGTGGTGACCATAACCCTCATGGGATCTCGTCTGCTAAGGCTCCTCAGAATCGAAAACTATCATATCACTCTTCATATGACCTGCTAACGGGGAAACAATTCAAAAATCCATCTCTCTTCACTTATCAACTCAAAAACCCCTCTAAAAAAATAGCATTTATAATTATTTCTTTTTGATTCGAAAAATGAGTGAATTACATTTAGACCCCAACTAAGTTGTGAGAATTACAATCTCTACCAAAGTTTTATCCACTCGACCCGAATTAGAGGATCCAACCCGATTTATTAATTTTTAATTTTAGAAGAGAAATTAAAACAACAAAACTGCTCAAATAACAAACCCCTAAATCGATTTTGAATTCAAAACTGTCGCTTTGAACACTATCAGCAATCATCTTCTTCGAAGTGAAACTAGGAAAACTAATAATCGATTCGTCGAGAAAGCTTGATTTTCAAAACCGTAAAGATGGTTGAAACGAAGCGGGGCTTGAAGAAGGAGAAGGAAGAAACGGAGAAGGTAATCGCGAAGGAGGAAGTCGGAAAGAGGAAGGCGAATCCGACGAAAGAAGTGGATAAGAAGTCGAAGAAGGCGAAGTTGGCGAAGACTGCATCTGCTTTGAAGATTGTAGAGCCAATGGAGAAGATAGAGGCGTCGAATTCGATCGATGGAGTGATGATATCGATCAGAGATGAGTCATCGGCGGCGCCGATTAACGTGCTACTGGAGGTTGCAGTGGAGGTTGCGTTGCCGATAAACGATGATGTAGACATCGAAGGTAAGGAGGCTGCCTCAACTGATGGCGGAGGCAAGGATGCAAACAAGAACGAGGATAAAGATGAGGATGAAGAATTTCTTGACGCAAAAAATGAAAAGGAACGATCAGATCGTGAGGATGAAGAAAAGGAGGATGCTAACAATGGAGAGGAAGCAGTAAATGATGTAGAGGAAATAGTAAATGATGAGGATAAAGATTAAAGATGCAAACAATGAAGAGGAAGCAGTAGATGGTGAGGGAGAAAGTGAGTTTGAAGGAGAGGAGGAGAGGGATCGGTTTAAAATAGTTTCTGGTATCAATACAGAACACTTCCAGGTAACCAATTAGCAATTGATTTTGATTCGTACCGGTTACATTGTGTTTTGGGAGGAACAAGTGGGTAGTAGTAGGGAATATTGTGTAAAGTATACGTAATACTAGGGTAGAAGTAGTGAGGAATTTATAATAGATGTGGTAGAACTGTATGTTACATGGGATAGCACTGTATTGAAGTGTTGATTTATTACTGATATAACTGGGGTAGAACTGTATCTAATTTGCTGGAAGATTTAATGGCGATCAAACCAGCTCGAATGTACTTCTTGCCAACAGAGAACAAGAAACAAGTAAAGCTGGGACAAGGTGTTTCATAGCAGAAGCTATTGACACTCTTGCGAACCTGAACCCAAAGCTCAATCTGTGAGAGAGAAGGTGGTTTGAGGTGCATCCTCAATTCAAACACTTGTTCCACATGAAAATAGATAAAAACCAAAAGGTTCAGGGGATGTGGATGTTGTTGTTGCGGACTGCTGAAATCTCCAAACAAAAAGAAGTGTGGTTCATCGTCAATCGCGTTCCCACCCAGTATGGCCTGAGGGAACACGCATTGATATCAGGACTAGACTGCCACAACTATCCTCTCGGGTAAAAGGAGGTGGGTAGTACAGATTTTGTGAAGTGGCATTTCAAATGAAAAATAAGGTTGGAGGATGTGAAAGCAAAGCTAGAGGGAATGGGACCCCATAGAGACAGGCTGAAGATTGCGGTCTTGCACTGCTTGGTGCAAAAAATGTTTTGGATTTTTTCCAAAAAGCAGTGACTGATCTTGAGTTATGCAAGANGGGGGAGATACTCATACGATTACATGTTGAAGGAGATCTCTCACACCCTGAATAAGTTTAAAGGGCAGGTGAAGGAGAAGGTTTTATGGCCTCTTCCAGGTTTCTGTATTCCACTCAAGGTAAGTAAAACAACATTATGACATTGTTATTATTGTTTATTTTTGACAACTTAAGAAAATATTTGTGTCGTAGCTTCTTGCTTTTGAGACAATTCCGCAGTTGGAGAGAACATGTTGGAAACATTGATGTGAACTGTCCGAGGATGTGCAAGTCAACGATTAAACCAAGTGAAATGAAAGGGTTTCCTCTTTCAAGAATATATGAGGAATTGGACACAACGCAGGTAAAGTATTGGTTTTAACTAGTCGATGAATTTGTGAAAATTTTCTATAACATTATTGTTTGATATTCACAGGACATTGAAAGCATACTGGCCACAAATAGTATTGAAGAATAAGCTTTCCTGTTTGAAATCACGGAAGAGGATGACGATGTTGATGAGACATGTCTTGCTGTTGACTGTTGGGTTAAGCATCTCAGAGAAGGGTTGAAGGTATTTTTTGAAGACATGTACCAAGAAGATGTTACTTCCCAAGAAGAAAACACAGAAGAGGCAGAACAAGTAGCTCATCCTCCTACTGAAGGCTCCACTCCCACTTATCTGGGAGATGTTATGAAATTCCTTAAGAAGATAGAAGAGAAACTAAACAGAGTGGAGAAGAAGGTTGACAAAATGGAGAAAAGGTTGGCACCAATTGAGGCGTTAGTCAATGAAGCTCGGAAAGGAAAAAAAGAAGGATAAATGAAGCGAATAAAAACTTGAAAGTCGTGGTTGTGGGAACTTAATTAATTGTTTTATGTTTTGTTGATCTTGTGCACAACTTAAACTCTATTTAATTCTAAATTTGGTGAACTTCAACGGAAGTCAAAGTCTTAAAAAAATATATTAGATTAGATAAGATTAGATAAGATTAAATAATTTTAGATTAGAGTCTTAGCAAATCATAAACATAGACTGAAATAAACAAAGTCATAAACAGAAATAAACATAAACTGAACTGAAAGAAACATCCATAATGAATTAAACTGAAATAAACAAAGTCATATGCTCCTCAAATGCTCTTTAAGCTTTGCCAACTCTTCAGCCATCTCTTCCATACACCTCTTTAATTGCTCAACCTCTTCCTCGACACCAAAAACCCATGGTTGACGAAAGTGGAGGCCATTGTCCTGCAAAGAAAATTAAGTTCACAAAATTTCAGTTGTATCTAGTAGTTCTGCCTAGTTTCACCAGTTCTACTTTGCCGAATGCAATAAAAATCGAAATTACCTTGAAGTTCTTGAACGTGAAGTATCTCCTCCCAGGAAAAGTATCAAAATCTTTTGGCTACTCCGTGGATGATTTGTCCCCACATGGGCAACTGCTCGGTACCCCATTTTGGGCACCGACAACGTACGAAGTCATGTTCCAGTATTTTATCATCTTCCTCGTGTACCTTTCCTCCTCGTCTGGATCCCAGTAATTGGCTGGCTGAGTCATCCCCTCCATGACGTGATGAGAGAGAGGGAGATAGCGAGAGAAAATTTTGATGAAAGTGAGAGTGAGAGAGGGAGATTGAGAGATGAGTGAGAATGATGATAATGAGAATGAAAGAGACAGAATCAAGAGAATCTCGTGTAATAAAGGCAAGGAAAAGTGGAAAAGGTTGTGATTTGACAAAAATTTCCCATAGTTATACATAGGATACTAGTGTTACGAAAATTCCTCATAGTTATACTTTTGGTGTTTTTCATTCTTTTTAGTAATACCTAACTTTTGAGTTTGTTTTAGTAGTTTCACCTATGTTAAGTGTACTTCAACACAAAATACTGATATTGTTATGCAACAATATGTTTGAATTAAAGATTTCTTTGAGTCTTCCTTTGTAAGTTGGTTTTTTGCCTAAGAAGTGTTTATGAAACTACAAGGTAATATATCGGAGAATAACGCTTTTGTAACATATGTTATTTTCAGTAGAAATATTTATCAAAAATAAAATGTAAACATATGATAACAAAGTTTTAATATATGTAATACGAATTTAATTTGAAAAAACACTAAAAGTAAGAACTAGTTTTACGATATAATTACAATTGTGCTACACAATAGAAAACATCTGAAAGGTATTTTTACATCTCAAATAACCCAGTTTTACGCAGTTTCATTTCTGCACATCCCAAATAAAAAAAAAAAAAACCGAATGCTTTCTTTGCCCGCCGTTTGTTTTGCGTCCTTGTATGCCATTCTCCAGCTGATGGAAACCTCTTCGCGTTCGTTCGTCCCTTCTTCTTGGGGCGATTCTTGGGTATGATCTGCATTCGTTTGATGTGATCCGGTACATTCCATTGAGACTTGTCCGGTACTAAATAAATTTTCATGATGTAAGCCATTTCCCACAGGGCCGTCCAATAATATGGCATGCACAACTCATGCAATTCTATACGGACATCACTAGCACGACTTTCAACGCCTGCATTAGACTTTTTGAAATATATAAAAGCGGCAAGTGCATGCACACAAGGATACTTTTGAAAATCGAAGACCTTGCAACTACAACTTTTTGCTGCCAAATTCACCAAATAATTCTTCCCATCACTATCGGTGATCTCGTACTCAAGCTCGTAAGTGTTTAGCTCCCGTACAGATAATCTCTTAGCTCCAATCCATGTATTGTACAAGTAGTTCTCCACTACAGGCACCAGATTGTTTTCAGGCATTCTAGATCTTGCATCCTTCCGATGTTCATTAAACCACTTAGAAAATTTTTTCACGATTGCATCCATCAGTGGTATTAAGGAGTACTTCCTCTCCTTCTTAAACGCACTATTCAATGATTCAACACTGTTGCTAGTGTCCAAATTTTATCTGACACCTGAAAAAAAACTCTTGCCCATTTTTCTTTCTGAGTACTTTCCTCCACATACATCGCTTCTGAAGGATATCTTATCTTGAAAGACTCGTAAGTAGAGTTGAACCCAGCCACTGTGTACTGCTTACCCAACTCCATGAATCTCCATACGACCACGTCTTTGTTGACGTTAGAAGCATGCCCTTTCACATATTGGGACATATGACATAAAAAATGACCATAGTGAGCCTATGGAAACGCATTAGCTATAACAACGATGAGGCTTTTATTTCTGTCACTCATAAAAACCAATTCAGGTGAGTCCTGTACCACACTTTTCAACATCTCGAAAAACCAAGTCCAACTGGCATTATTCTTACCATCGAGCACACCAAAGGCAATTGGAAAATGGTGACGATTGGGATCCTGAGCTATGGCAAAAACTAGTACACCACCATATCTGTTCTTCAGAAATGTGGCATCCACAACTATCACTTTCGTCATGAATTGAAAACCTTTAATGCAAGCTCCCAAAGCTATGAAGAGGTACATGAATTTTCTTTCCTCATCCATTTTAACACTTGTCTTTTTCCCCGAATTTACATAATTTAACATGTACAAATAGCTATACAACATCTTGTAGCTCTCCTCCGGACTACCACGCAAATCACTAATAGCCTGATTTTTCCCTCTCAATGTTGTCATGTATGATACATCCATACCAAGTTTTCTCTTCACAAGATCCATGATCACTCTCAGAGTTGGAGTTTCCATTTCTCCAGGATATTCCTCCTTCCTAAGAGAGGCGATTAATTGTGCCGAGCCTCTCCTCTTGTCGTTGCTCGTACTTTGACTAGCCAACCAACATGTATCCATATTCGTGTACGTTCTAATCGAGAAAATCTTTGTCTTTCCAATCCTTGCAGCTCGTAAAGCCCACTGACAGTTTGGCCGAGAACATTTTACCATCCATCTCGAGGGATCCGACTTTTTAAATGGTATAACTAAAACATTTCTCTAATGCGGCTCTATCCACCAGCTCTTGAACTACAGTCTTACTAGCAAATTCTTGAATCTTAATCAAACCCAATCCATTTTCCCATGACTCTCTCTCTAAAGCCTGACTAGATTCTCCGAATGGTGTCTCGTCAACATAATAATCAGCCACAACAACATCTGTTTCGACAATGGTATACGCCTTTACAACATGCTCAACATTCTCCGCCTCTAATACTTCATTCTATTATGCTAGATCATCTCCTCCTACGTAGAGATTAATGGCATTAGATCCTACATCAACATTTGGCTCCAACTCTTCGTATTTCATACCCAAAGAACATTCCCCGCTCTCGACAGCTGCTCGTCATGTTCCGATCTACTTCTCGCCTCCACAAAAAAGACACTTACGGTTCTCTTTATCAATGGAAGTTAGGTAAACAAACAGATCTTCATCATCTGAAATAGATATATGTTCCTTGCATCAAACTAGCAGCGGGATATGACTCAGTTTCAATATAACTTTAGTTTCGTCCAACGATAGTTTCTTATAAATTCTATCTTCTATCATTGACAATGTTATATCCTCCACTGATGTCTTCAATATTACACTACACATGCGACCTTGGAATTTGAAATGTATGCTCACGTACTTGCTCACTGTGTCCTGCCAAAACAATGCAAAAAACTCAATATATTATCCACATCTGCCCACAATTTTACTAGCGCTACTTAGTTTTCCTTTCACAAGAACTCAAATTGAATGGTTCCGGGTGCGAATCTACTGCCTATTCGCCACATTCAACCACTATCGTATAATAATCATCCCAGAAACAGTATCGAAACACCAATGTGCATACCAATTCAAACACTCATATCCAATTACACTTCTACCCTAAACCTCGATTTTAAATCCAAATTTCACTAATGCAGCTCGAATATGAGAGAAGAACTAACCTCGATTGAAAACCCAATCAACGGGATGCTCGATGGCGGTGACGACGAACGAAGAAAGCTCCGACGCGATAAATGGGTTGTTTTTTTTTGCGTTTTATTTTATTTCCCCTCATTTTCCATTTTATTTATTTATTTATTTATTTATTATCAGCAAGGGTATTTTCGTCATCTCCTCACTCATTTTAAATATAAGGGCATAGGAGGTGAAAGAGGGATATAAAAGATGTCAATTTTTTTAGGGGCATATGAGTTGTTTCCTCCCTGTTAACTGCCACCATCACCAACCTCCGAGCGCCCATCAAAGATCAAACCCTAGTGAACCCCAAACCTGAACCACATGAGAAGATATAGGTTATCCCGTGACATTACTAGTGAAAGAGATATCGTCGTTAACAACTCTTCCCATAGGCTCATATATAGAGAAGACGAAAGGAAAAGCAATAATAGTGGATAACTCGAGTATGGAGCCTCATCGTGTTGACTTTAAAATAGGATCATGCTATGGTCTCTTGCTAGCTTGACCGAATGGGGCGGCTCATCCAGACCATGCAACTACTAATAGTGAAGAGAATGAACTACATATTGAAATTTTGCATAAGATGCTAAGCTTGATGAGGGTCTTGACTCTTGATGACCGGAAAACCCTAATGGAAGATTGGGACAAAGAGACCCAATTTGTGATTCAGAGTTTGAGGGAAACTCTCTTGAGGAGATAGAAAAAGAATTGGGTGTGAAAAGCTTCGATGAGAAGAATGATAACCTCTTCGATTCTCGGGATGGGGCAGGTCACGGATATGGTGAGTATTGAGCATACAATCTCAGAGGTGACCCAACCGATGAACCACTAGATTACGCCAACTTTGGTGCCGGTGAATTCCTCATCCCCAGCAAGCCATCGTTGCTTTGAGCCTCTGATTTCTCATGAGCCTTTACTCAAGGGTACTAAAAAAGAAAGAAAACCAAGTCGGCCTAGTGGGCATGATGGGAGAAAAACCAAACCTGGAAAGCTTAGTGCTTACAAGTCCCAGAGGATACCCAAAAAACTTCTACCAGGCTGTATTTGGGCCCAAAAGTGAAGTCTCTTAAAAGCCCAATCCAAAGAGAGGAGAAACTTCGCATAACTCTTTTTCTGAGGTAGAGTATCCTCAAAAATTTTAAAGGCTGAGAGTGTAAGTACATCGAGAAAAAAGCTGTGAATATTCAACAAGATAATCCTCGTGTTGAGTTGTTTCCATCCATTAAGAGCAAAGTTGTTATTCTCGAGGAAGTAACAAATTCTAACAACCTAAAACATCATAAATCCATTTGAAAACCCTTTACCCAACAATTAAATTACTCAGAAATAGTAAAAAAAAAAATCAAACAACAAGTAATTGAAAGAAATATCATATTGACAGAAATTGGAGTTTAAAAATATTCTCCATGTCGAAACAAATTGAAGGCTTCTTCAATACACTTAGAAATAAAATCTCTAAAGAACAAAGAAGTTTGGTGCTGCTGGAGAAAAATAATGTGGCTCTCTTTTTCTAAAAGCTAAAAGTAAGTATTTATAATATTGAATTATCCCTCGGTCTTCCTTAGTTTAGTCGGTTTTGACGGTATTGAATTCAGTTAAGTGAACCAAAAGTTATGGCATGATTTCTGTAATTTGTCACGCAGGACCATAACATCGGTCTGTGCCGAAATCTAGTCATCACTTGGTGGGAATGACCACGCCATCCAATGGGAATTACCAGATCCCTCAGCTTGTTTCGTTTCAGAGCCAGCTTGACATGTCTTCAATCAAACGGCCTGATCCTAACTCCAAATGACTTCCAACCAATTTCATATAAAGTTAACTCAAAATTACATCTAGAATCAAAATTTCAGCTCAATTAAATGAATGAAAGACGCTCGTTCATAATTCTTTTCCCGAGTCTCTTTTTCCGCTTCATGTTTTACTTGAATAATCCTCCTAGAAATAAGTGTTCCGTAGTTTCATCTTTGAGGAACTTCAAAAAAAAGGAGAGATGGGAATGAAAAACTCATCCCTAAGAATGGAACTTTGCTCATATCTACTAAAGATTCGCTGAGCAATGAGGCGATGAACATAACGAGCCGCCAGATAAGTAGTCTTCGTTTCCTTAGAATTTTCGGGTCTTAAATCTTCATTAGAAAGTGCTCTCCAAATCTTGTAGCTATCGTTATCTGAAGTAAACTTTGGCTCATCATTCCAATCCAAGTGTAGAGTATCACAAAGTTCATGAATTGTCATGGTGTATGACTCTCTGCGACATGTAAAAGAAAGAACACCATCTTCAAATTTTTAAACTTTCTTCCTCGGGTAAGTAAGCTCAACGGTACTAAGGAATTTCGTCGAGAGGTATTTGAACACCGGGAAAAAAAATCTTCATAAAAGCACTTAGTCTTAAAGCTTCCAAATTCCACAGGTGCAGAAGTTGTCAGCACCACCAAAAATAAGATATTTTTGGTGGAAGGTGATACACAAGGGCCTACATGTGGGTTCATCATTAAGAAGTGGGAGACTAATAATGGATCCAATTTGTATGTTGTGTGGTGAAGAAGAAGAAAATTTTCAACATATGCACTTTTAAGACATAGTGTCAAAAGAAGTATGGAGCTTAATGCCCTTCAGAGACAAACAAGTGACCAGATTATGCATAACACTTTAAATCAAAATGTATCTTGCAACATTGCGTCTATTTCTACTCATAATTCCTACGTTTAATGATACTAAGTTTTGATTTTTTGTTATAATATAAAATTTTGTTGCAACAAAACCTACTTGCACAAAATTCTCTTTTGGAATTATTTCGATAAAAAAGTTAATTGTAAAAAGAGAACAAAAAGAGTAGTCAAGTTTCATGACGTGTCTTGAGTCACAAATCATAATTACATAAGGTCAGCCACACCAAGCTCTTGGATAGCAGTAAGCTTGTTGAGCATAGCCTTATCGATTATGGCTGTAATGATTGAAGGTGATCATAACATGCTGTCATGTCGCCGTTTGTCTCGCTCAATCCATACATGGTAGATATACATTTGAGACAACATAAGAGAGCTTAACATAAGAGGGCATCTGCATTGGTGAATCCATGTGGGTTCACCAAAAAAATAAAAAATTGATTTTTTATTTTTTTTTCGTTTTTAAAAAAATTAAAAAAAAATAAAATCGGACCTTATAAAAAATAAAACCCGTTATGATTCGGGTTCACTCGGAAGAGTTCGAGAGAGCTCGGGTTCCTCGGATTTTGTGTTTTTTTTTTCTTGATTTGTGTGTGAACCCCGCATTGAACTCTCAATGCGGGTGCTCAGTAGTTCCTATTAGAAGCTTCGTCGAAAAAAGAAGATCATTTTTCGCCGTGTAAGCTGTTTGCAAAAGCTCATATGCTAATTGCTTCAAAATCTCCTTTGTGAAAATACAGCCGAAGAACAAGTTGTTACGTGTTTCTGAAGGATCTTTACAGAACATACACATAGAAGATGCACAATTACTCCATGACGCAACATGCACTCTTGTAGCTAGACATCTTTACAACGTAAGTAGAAAAAGCATGCTTTGGAATTTCTTTTGAAACCAAACACCATTTGCCCATACAACTTTTGGGCTAGAATCTCTAATATGTTCCCAGGTATATTTGAGGAAAACTTACCAATATAGCGATCTCCACTATGCTATAAAACAATATCCTCAACTATGATTTATGTCCATTCGATTGGCTTGAATGGCAAAGATAACCATTTGCAATGTGTTTGACCTATGTACCCGTGAGTGCCTAGCATGAAGAGCTTGACGAAATGGTCATAGCCTCGTGAAATCATCATATAGTGAATCTACTAACAGTATTCCCAAATCAAGTGAGCCTCTCTTCGGAGCAATATCAATGAGCCTACCTATGGGAGACTAATTATAATACCAAAAATGTTGTGAATCCATTATGAATCTCGATCTTAGTAAACCTAATTGAAACTACGCAATTTCAGTAGCTTCTTCCATATCAAAGATCCCTTATTTTCTGACGTAGTACAAAATGATCCTTCATAAATTAGGTATTTTTTTACCCAAACAGTCCAAAGAGATTTGGAGAAAAACCACTCGCCAAATAAGCGAAAGACTGTACACATTGTGCGCTCGTACTATAGGCGTAAAACCAAGATTACCCTCCGCTTTAGGATGACACACTTCTTCCCATGATACTTTAGCCTTCTAACTATTGATATCAATGTCAAGCCATAGGACAACACTTCACAACTTATCACTTTCTCTGATGCATTGACGAGGTAGCAAAAAAACAGAGCACCAAAATTGAGTGATAACTGTTAATAACCGATAAAGGGAGTTGTAAGCAACCAACGAAGGAGAGAAGCTTAAACTTCAACCATATCTTTTCTTAGAGAGGCTTGTTGCCTACATCACTCGTTCGTTTCGTTATTAGAGGCAGTACCGAATATCTCATAGGAAGTTGTTCGAATATGAATTGGATGTTAAAGCTAGATAGTTCCTTGTGTGATCACCAACTCCAGCAAAAAAAATCGAGGACCTCTCAATATTTATAGGCACATCTGAGACATAAGCAAATCTATCAGAAATAGATATGATAACATCAATTGAACGAGCCGTACCCTCTGCAAAATAATTATATCATCAGCAAAAGAAGTTGAGAAAGCCTTAGGTTTCGATACCTCAGATGATAGTCAATACGACTAGAAGTCACTTCTGTATTTGACATGGTTTAGAGTACATTCATTGTCACTACGAACAAATAAGGCGATAACACGCATCCTTGTTGAATGCCACATTTACTCTGGTAAAACCATCCAACTTTCCATTCACCTAGACTGAGAAAGAAGTTGAGGAAACACACGTGTAAATCCACTTCATATCGATGACCAAAAGAACATTCACTAGGAAATCCCACTCAAATGAATCAAAAGCCTTTGTTGCTATATCAATCTTAGTCCTCCTCGAGCCCGAATCATTATGATAATCTTTTACTAACTCTGTTGTGAGAAGATTATTCTTTTGGAGTAGTTTATCTTGCAATAATGCAGATTAATTCGGATATATAAACTCTGACAAAATCTTCTCATATCGATATGTTACGTTTCTGCCATTGACATATATTTATTGGATTCACCGAAATTGGATGCTTAAAATTTTTTTTATAATGTATTCTCTATTGTTTAGCTTATAATAGTATCTCATGATGGACTACCACCAGTATAATATGTACTAGACTTATACATGTTTGAGTTATATGTTTGGTTTTATTTAATTTGTAATATACATACTGTATGGAAAATACATCAAATTTCATATATGCAATTTAAGTTGTTCATTTACAAATTATTGGAACTATCATTTATTCTTAGTTTTTACGACACATATCAAATAAAATCAAAATAAGTTTTTAACATTAATATATATGTATTTTTACTCTATTTCTAATAAATTTTAATAGTAAATTATTTGTTATAATAAAAACAAAAAATTGCGAAATATTTAATTATGTCTGAATATTAATTAGTCGGTCATGGTTCAAATATATTGCATAGTTTGATTGAAAATACGAATTCCGTATTTAAAACAAATAACAAAAGTGTCAGCATGGAAAGAATGGATCCTTTCACCTCTCAAAAATCAATCGCTTCATGTCATAATGTGTTTGCGCAAATTTCAGACGTCGTTCAAAGCTCTGTAGATGTTGAGCCTGAGTATATGGAACCTCCTTCTTATGTTACTAAAGCCCCATATACGAGACGTCGGGCTGGACCAGTGAATGAGAAGAATTATGCTCGTTTCAAAGACGTTATGAGTAAGGTCCCGATTGATGTCCCTATGAGGAGGCAGTGAAGAATGTTCCATTGTACAAGAGGTTCTTCAAGAACATCATGCCTGGAAAGGAAGATGTAGAGGGGATGAAGGCACAATTGGACAAGAGATGATTGCTCATCGTCTTTCAAGACAACTTCCTAACTAGGCAATTCTTTGTTCCACGCTCGATTGAAGGAGTCGTTTTTGCATACTGCCTTTGTCACTCAGGATCAAGCGTGAATGCCATGTCTATGGGCATTGCTAAGAGTTTGGGGATTGAATCTCAGAAGACTACAGGTGTATCTATGAAGTTTGATAATGCTTCTACTACATGCCCACATAGCATTATGATGGATCTAAAGGTCAAGGTAGGAGATTTTCGAAGGATCTGATATGCCGCTCATTCTTGGAAGACCCTTTCTTAATGCAATAGGTGCGGTAGTTGATTTTCTTAACAAGAGAGTCACATTCTCCAACATCGATAAGAAGTTATACTTTCTATGCTATATTAACTCCTAGAGGTACTAAGCATGCTTCTTGTGTCATCGAGTCTATGGAAGACGATCATCAAGAAGGGCAAGCAAAAAGAGCATATAACCAATGAAGGACCTGGTTTGACTCTTTTCACTTAAATATGCAATGGTAGTGTGATTGAGTATGAAGTTAAGCACAAAGGTATGCCTAGGCCTTTCTCTAAAGTCAAAGCTATTCTTACGGCCGAATTCAAATAGAAAGGTCAAGCTGGTATAAAAGGTCTAATGAGTGACATTCTACAGCTGAAGATGTTTGATGGTGGAGCTTTTTTTGGAGCGAATTCCCATACTCTTCCTGACTGATTTCACAACCACAGTTAATTCAAGCTGACTTAAAATAAGTGCTGAGCAGGAGGAAACCCACAAGTTAGTTTTCTTTCTTTTACTTATGATTTTTATGTTTTTATTTTTTGTTTTTTTTCTCTGCGATTTTAGGTTTGTAGACGAATTTTTGAAAGGATCGATTGATCGAGTGTAGATGCTACATATACTTATGGAGAGACTGCTGAGGGACCTGAGGCAGTGGGAGATATAAAGGACATATCATGCTGGCGATTCCTCAACATCTACCTAGATGGTGTGAAGTAAGTTTGAGAGAGGATGCTACTAATGGCGTTTTCTTATTCTTTTTTGGTATGTCTTGGAGTCATTTTTACTTGTGTTTTCGCAAGTAAAAACTTTTTAGGGGATGATGACTGCACTTTATAATGATTTTAGTTGTTGAAGAAATGGGCTTAAGGTTACTAATGGACTATTCAGTATCAAGTATTAGGTCGTATGAATTGTCTTTAAGGCCCATGAATAGTAGTCATCTATTTCACGGAGAAGATAAAGTCGGTGAGATTGATATAGAGATAAGATTGAGAGTGTTGTTTGTGGAGTTTGTTAGATCGGTGGTTTTGAGCTAACAAACTCTTCTCCTTCTTCTTGATTGTTTCTGGTTCTCTGTTTCTTTGTAATCTGAGGGATTTGCTTTTCCTATTTTGAGAGGTAAAGAGATTGAGATAGAACACTTGTAATCGGAGCCTCATCTTTATCGGAGCTAATGGATTTTCTGGGGAACGGTTTCGACGTGAGCATGCTGCTATCAAACCGTTAGTGTAAGCTGAACACATTAAAATTGTGTGTTCTTTCATTTTCGTTTTTGCTCTCTTATCATCTTAGATCTCAAAGTAGATTTCGTTAATCTTGAAAGTTCTTAGTAAACAAAGAGCATTGAATCAGAGTTGATTTAGCTACAATTGGTATCAGAGCCATTGGTGAGAACAAGCTAGGAAGAAGAATAGAAGCGATGTCGACATCGAGAATCGAAGTCAAGAAGTTCTACGATAATGGCGATTATATGTTGTGGAAAGAAAAATTGATAGCATATATGGAGATTATAGGAATCTTAGATGCTCTTGCGAAGGGACCAGTAGGTAGGAAGAAGGAAGGGGTGAAGATTCATATGGATCTAAGGGCAAGATCGCAAAGGAGGCTTTTCTAGAGAAGAAAAAGAAAGCAAGAAGTACGGTCATACTTAGTGTCTCAGATCAAGTCCTATGGAGAAAACAGCTATGGAAATGTTTCAGGAGTTAGGTAATCTCTACATGTCAAATACGTTGATAAACAGGTTGTATCTTAAGAAAAATCTTCATGGATTCAAGATTAACAAAGGAAGCTCCATAGATAAATGTATAGATGAATTCTTAAATATTGTTGCTCATTTTGAGAATGTTGGTTGTGAGGTCGCTGATGAAGATGAAGCCGTTATGCTATTGATGAAGTTACCTCACATATTTGATGGAATGAGAGATAATTTTAGGTACATCCAGACGTCACTGACCTTGGAAAATGTTTTATCGGTAATTCGTTCAAAAAGGATAGAGTCAGGATTTGATATAAAGACACCAAAGAATATGGGTGAAGCTCTTTTCATAAAGCATAAGTCAGCCCCTAAAGGTAAACCACTGTGGAAGAATCAACAGTTTGATTAGGGGTCAAAAACAAAGGGTAAACCGAAGACCAAGAAGTAGTGTTGGTTGTGTGGAGAACAAAAGCACTTTAAAATAAATTGTCCAAGCAGGAAAAATGAAAGGAAAGAGAATTATCAGCTTGGTGACTCTACTTTGGTCAATGAAGATGCCAAGGTAGATGTACTGCTAGTCGAGGAGCTGCTAAATGTTTCAAACACAAACTTAGAATCTAGTTGGATAGTTGATACATGTTGATCTTATCATATGTCATGGAAAAGGGAGTGGTTCATTAAGCTTGATGAGTCGGTTAATGGTTTAATACATATGGCAAATGACATTGGGAGTGAAGTCAAGGGGATCAGGTCTGTAAAGCAAGTCAATGAGGATGATTCTAAAGTGATCTTAAGACAAGTAAGGTACATTTCGCTGGTGAAACGTAATTTGATCCCACCTAGTACTCTTGAAGCTTTAGGGTGTAGCTACAAGTCTAAAAACGATGTTCTTGATAATAATGAAAAATGGGAGAACACTGTTGGTGGGAAGAAGAAAAGGCACACTATATTTCCTGGTTGAAAAAGGTCGAAAAATCTCAATAGTGGCTTTTGTGAACAAAGTGAATGATGATGAACAATCTTGTGGCATAGCAAGTTAGGACATATGAGTCAGAGAGGTATGAACAAATTATTTCAGAAAGGGTTACTTGACAATAAGAAGATTTCGAAGCTGGGTTATTGTGAAGACTTCATTTTTGGAAAAGCATACAAATTATCATTCAGCACAGGAAAACATACTTCGATGTATCGCTTGGACTATATTCACACATATTTGTGGGGATATACTTATGTCCCAAAGTGCCTAGGAAGTTTTCAATATTTTTGTAACGGCCCGCGACTGCCCCCTCCCATGTGCCTCAGCGCCCTCTGTCTGGGCCCGCTGGCCCATTTTATACGATAGTCAGGAGCGCTACCTCGAGGAGGCGCTTTAAAGTCATGACTTATTGTACCTGCAATCACCATGCAATCTTTCCCCATGGTTTGTCCTCACTCGCACAATTCCAGAAACTCACTTCCCGGAAGGTCAGCCATCCTAGTACTACTCCAGCATAAACACGTTTAACTGTGGTGTTAGCTCAGGATGTGTGACCGAAAAGATAAGTGCACTTTGGTGACATAGGTAGTCAAATCAATCATTTTAAGCTCTCCTCAACACCACTTTGTCTCTATAAACCGGGGTCTCACATTCACCCTACTTATAGAACGCAAGCACTCGTTGCGTACCATGATCGTCACCCTTGATGGTGTGATTCCCTGACTCCACACTCATCTGGGTTCGGCTCTGATACCAAATTCTAATAGCCCCAGACAACCCCTCCCGAGTGCTCAGGGGCTCCCTCTTTGGGCCCACATGCCTACCTTGTTCGACAAACGGGAGCGCTACCTCGAGGAGGCACTTCAAAGTCATGATTTACTGTCTCTGGAATCACAACGCAATCCTTCCCCGTGCTTTGTCCTCACTTGTACGATTCTGGAAACTCACTTCCCAGAAGGTCACCCATACTAGTTATACTCCAGCATAAGCACGCTGAACTGTGGAGTTCTCTTAGGATTTGTGACCGAACAGATAAGTGCACTTTGGTGACATTGGTAGCCAAGTCAATCCTTTTAAGCTCTCTTCAACACCATTTTGTCTCTACAAACCGGGGCCTCATAATTTTCTTAGTATTATTGATGATTGTTGCACGAAAGTTTCGATTTATTTTCCCAGGAGAAAATACGAGGCTTTTACAAAGTTCATTGATTGGAAAGCTATGGTGGAAAATCAAACAGGAAGAAAAATTAAGAAAATCAGGTCTGATAACGGCTTAGAGATTTGTAATAACTTTTTTGATACAATGTGCATGGAAAATGGTATTGTTAGGTGCAAAACAGTGGTGTATACACCTCAGCAAAACAAAGTAGCCGAACGCATGAATTGGACAATCATGGAAAAAGTAAGAAGTACGTTGAGTTAGACAGGATTAGCAAAACCTTTCTGGGCTAAAGCAGCAACTACAAGAGTTCATCTAATAAAAAACTACAATCTACAACAATCAATTGTCAGATTCCAGATGAATTGTGGTACCAATCTAAACTGAATTACAATTCTTTAAAAAAAATTTGGATGCATAGTCTACGTACATTCTGATGAGGGTAAGTTAGATCCTAGAACTAAGAAATGAATTTTCTTAGGATATCCGGAAGGAGTGAAAGGCTATAGGATCTTGTTATTAGGTGATGAGAAATGTGTTGTTAGTAGAAATGTTGTGTTTACAGAAAATTTGCTTTTTAAGAATCTAAAACAAGTTATTAGTGATAATCATGAGTTGGTGAAGATTGAGATATAACAGGTTGAGGAGTTGTTTCTGCTGATCCAAACTCACAAGGAGTGATTGTGTCTTATCATTCGGTTTTTGATAGTGAGCCAAGTGAGGGGTATACTGAGTATGAAGAATTGGAAATTTCAGAACAGTGGAATGGGTGAAGAGATGGACTCAATGGCAAAGAATCATACCTGGAGTTTGGTGAAGAAACATGTGAATCAAAAAATCATATGGTGCAAGTGGATCTATAAAAATAAAGAAGGCATACCTAGGGTGGAGAAACCAAGATTCAAAGCACGACTAGTGGCTAAAGGTTATTATCAAAAGAAAGAGGTGAACTATAACGAAATATTTGCTCTTGTAGTGAATTATGTCTCGATAAGGCTATTACTCTAAGTAGTAGCTCATGAAGACATAAAATTATAGCAACTTGACATTAAAACCGCTTTCTTGCATGGGAATTAGAAGATTCCATATACATGTCACAGCCAGAAGGCTTTGTAGTAAAAGGGAAATAAGATTGAGTTTGTCTCCTAAGGAAGTCTTTGTACGGGTTGAAGCAAAGCCCTCGTCAATGGAATCAGAAACTCAGTCAGTTTATGCAAGAAATTCACTTCACTAGAAGTGACTATGACAGTTGTGTGTATGTGAAGAAAATTAGTAACCATACTTACATCTACTTGCTTTTGTATGTGGATGATATGTTAGTCATATCAGCAGATAAACAAGAGATTCAGATTCTAAAGGGTAGGCTGAACGCTATGTTTGAAATGAAGGATTTGGGGAGAGCACAAAAGATCCTTAGGATGACAATCACAAGAAACAGGGCATAACATACCCTTGAGCTGTCACAAAGGACTATGTGGAGAAGGTTTTGAGGTATTTCAATATAGACCAAGCAAAACCAGTTTTAACCCCACTAGGAGTTCATTTCAGGTTGAAATCGGACACAAATGAAGAACTGAAGGTACAAGAATAGTTCATGATATCTATTCCTAATGCTAATGCGATAGGAAGTGTGATGTATATGATGGTTGGAACTAGACCAGACATTGCCTATGTTGTCGGCGTCATGAGCAGGTTCATGTCTAAACCAGTGAAGTCTCATTGGTTGGCTGTAAAATGGTTACTGAGGTATCTAAGGGGAACCACGAGTACAAGGCTGGTGTTTAAAGGTGTAATTGAGTTGAATTAAATGGATATTATGACTCGTGTTAAGCTACAGAGTTGGATAAGCACAAGTTTATCACATGTTTTGTTTTTACCATGGCTGGTATTGCAATTTGTTGGAGGTCAAGAATTCAGAAGGTGGTAGCATTATCCACGATAGAGGCTGAATATATTTCCTTACATGAAGCTGGAAAAGAAGCTACATGGTTAAGAGGCTTTACAAGACAATTGGGTTTTTGACAGAGTTGTATCAGTATCTCATGTGATTCACAAAGTGCAATTACACTGTCATGAAATTGTGTATTCCATGAGAGAACAAAGCACATGGGGTCAAGTATCACTATGTTTGAGATCAAGTTGAAGATAAAGTTGTGGAAGTGGAAAAAATTTCAACATTGGACAATACTATTGATATCTTTACTAAAGTATTGTCTGTGAATAAAGTGATTGAAAAACTTAAGGTGCTTCGTGTCAGTTCTGAGTAGCAAGTTACAGAGATATGGGACCATGTGAAATGCTACTGAGAAGGAAGGAGATGACATCTAGAACACTTGAGGAAGAGCTAGTAGTACTTACATCATTTGATGTGGTTTGTTGAAGAAATGAGCTTAAGGTTTCTAATTGACTATTAAGTATCAAGTATTAGGCCGTGTGAATTGTCTTCAAGGCCCATGAAGAGCAGTCATCGGTTTCACAAAGAAGATGAAGTCAACGAGATTGATACAGAGATAAGATTGAAAGTGTTATTTGTGGAGTTTGTTAGATCAGTGGTTTTGAGCTAACAAGCTCTTCTCCTTCTTCTTGATTGTTTTTGGCTCTCTCTTTCTTTGTAATCTGAAAGATTTTTTTTTCATGTTTTGAGAGGTAGAGAGATTGAGAGAGAACACTTGTAATCGAAGACTCATCTTTACCGGAGCTTGTGGTTTTTCCGGAGAACAGTCCCACCGTGAGTAGGCTGCTACTAAACCGATAGTGGAGGCTGAACACGTTAAACATGTGTGTTTTTTCATTTTCGTTGTTGCTCTCTTATTATCTTAGATCTAAAAACAGATTTCGTTAATCTTGAAGGTTCTTAGCAAACGAAGAGCATTAAATCAGAGATGATTCAAGTACATTAGTCTATTGTTTTGACTGTGATTGATTCTAGTTATCTGGATGAACAATAAAATCTCAAGACCAAAATTTTCACCTGAAAAACCATGAAACTCAAGGTTTTGATTTGATTGTGATTGATTATATTTATCAGGACAGTTAATGAATTTAATTTCTCTTTATCAGGTTTTGATAACATGAAATAGAATAACTCATTCAAGATTATACGCCCATTTTTTTACCACTCTTTTTTGGTAATCCTGAATGACGAGACTCACTTTTTATCTGGTACCATTCCCTTACCATATCTTCTTTGAATCTTCGTGCACTCTTTTATGATCTTATGTTTACACATTTGTAAAGACAAAGGAGAGAGTAAGGTAGACATAATTTCCTGATTACTTAGGTAATATTAGAATTTTTAGGTGGTTTAGACACTGTCATGTGTGTCTATGATAGATTGTTATATGAAGGGAACCTGATAATTATTGTTATGCATTTCTTTGTGTTGTAAGGGCGAGCATTTGTTGAGACTATGTGCTGTATTGCTGTTCCACCTGGATTTTGTACGAAGAAAAGTGAAAATTTTTTTTTTTTGCTATCCCGGGAAATGTAATCAACGATTTTGTTTAAGTCTTAGCGTTTTAATTGACATGAAGAATGCATTTGTTTGATATCTTACCTAAAACGATGTTTGATGCTTAGGTAGTTAGCGGTCTGAACTTCAATATTCCTCTCTCTCCAACGATTTTGCATAATGTCTTGCATCCAACAATGTTATGAACCCCTAAAAAGTTTAGTCTCATCATTAAATGATAGCGATTCCCTTCCTAGCCCATTTTCCTAATAGAGATTTATGATAAAGAGTTCACGCCTTTTCTTATGAGTGTTAGATGATCTTTTACATGAATTTGAGTCTTGCATGATCAAAGTTTATAGTATGGATGGGTTTGGAAGGTTGTGCAGAGAACCTAGGGGAGAATGTTCTAATGATTTCTACCTTATGTGGTTAGCGAATCTTAGCGCAAAGTAAGGTTTTCTGAAAGTGTATGAGTCCCTATTTTTAAACTTATTATCCTTTGATTTAATCTTTGGTTTCCTGCAATTGAGGACAAGCAAAGATTCAAGTCTGGAAGATTTGATATATTGTGTTTCTACGAGTTTTTACTTATGGTTTTAGTCGAGAATTCTTATGTATTTTTTTCTTTTCAGAGTCTTTTGTTCTTCTTTATTGTTTACAGGTTACAGGTTCAAATTCAGGAAAAGAACTCGATAAGATGGAATCTAAAGCTTAAGGTACATTACAAAAAACGTATCTGAGAAGATAAAAATGGTCGATCGATCCTAGGACTTGGATCATTCGATTCAAGACGATTTTCGATGATAAATTTTTGGGCAGTGTGGAATGGATCAGTCAATCCATTACCCGAATCAATTGATCCATTGCATGCCTTAATATTAAGGTTTCCAAATCAAATCTGAAAGGAGAGAAGACCCATAGTTAGACCCGAAGGAAGACATGTTCAAACAGACTAGACTCGTGTTTTAGGTTTCTTTATGCTATTTTTAAATTTTCTAATCAAAATTTGAGATTTGTAATCTCGAGGGAGATAAATCTACTTGTACTTCTTTTCGAGAAGAATTATGAACTCTCTCTCTTTAACTTTCAATCAATTTCAATTATGTCTTTTCAAATTCATCTTCTGATTATTTGGTTGCCATGAATGAGTAGTTCTTTAGTTGGATTTAGTGTTCTCACAAAGAGATTTCATGATTTGTTGATTTAGGATTGTTAGATTAGCGATAAATCTTATGAATCTTCATCTATCATTGCTCTTAGTACTGAAATTAGCTTTATCACCTAGTTTATGGTGTTAGGTTGTTTCACAGAAGGTGTTAGATTAAATGTCTGAATGAGTGTTAGATGATAATTTTTGTCTTAAACCAATGGAATTCATTGGTTAAGCAATTTGTGAACATATTAAACCTAATTTGAATGCATGTTTACGATAAAAAACTCAACGGAAGTTAGTGTTTATGACTTTATAACATAGAGAATTAGCGCTATGGAAGTAGTTTAATTTTACATTAGCGATATAGTTCAAGACAATATTAAAATCATTCCCCCTAACTAGCAATTTTATTTAACGATGAATTGATTTTCCTGAGAATAACATTGCCCAACTTTCCTTATTGATTTATACCCTCTTGATTTCCTACTTTCTGCTCGCTTGCTAGCTTTTTTGCATTAATTTCATTTATTTTCATCAACACTTTTCTCTTTTAGCCCTATCCCGTAATTGATATATTTCTCTACATGGTCTCTGTGGATTGATTTACTACTGCGAGTTCTTCTGAGAACTTAGAGATGTCGATTTGGTACTGCTTGCGTCCAAATAGCATGTCCGCTGCGGGTTTTCTATTGTTGTTGTCTGTGCGATCCAGCCCGCGGTCCGGATTTTCATGCCCATACCCGCTGATCCAATTTCGATTGCTTTGGGAGGTTTTTAGTCCCTTTTGATTGCTGGAACAAGAAATCAAGCTTTGTTTTTCTTTGTTTTTTTTGGTTTTTTTCCGAGAAATTGATGGAGAGATGAGAGGGTGATTTTTAGGATGAAATTCGATGGATAGAAGTTTCTTAGATCGGGTGATTGAACTCCGTTTTAGATCTTAATAAATAACTATAGAGAATTAACTCTGAAGTTGTAGAATTTGCTCAAAGATGAACAAAGGTTTTCTCAATCACTGAGAAGAAAAGAAAACGTATTAGTTTGCTAAAAGGATCGAATGATCTAAAGTCTGCCAAAGAAAGAGTATTTAACCTAATCTTAAACCCTATTCTAATCCGTTCTTGCGAAAATTGTAGACCAATTGGTTTACTAATNCCCAAATCCTAATCTAATTTAAAACCCACTTAATTTAAACCGAGAAAACCGAATAATTAAATAGTTTGATAATTGGCTGATTTTGGTCAGCCTTGGTCAAACTTGGTTCAGCCTTAACCAAAGTCTGAATTCTCTTTTCAAGCCTCCGGATTTGTGATCTTGTCATTGGTCCGCTTGAGAGCTTGATTGGTTCT
>OVAN01002346.1:0-34021 GCA_900406275.1 Anastatica hierochuntica | reverse complement strand
ATGAATTAATATATAATTTAATTCATTTACATACATTAATCTCCCATAAACCTATTAATCCTATATATTAATCGAGAAGTTAATTCACCACATGTGNTTCACCACATGTAGTTATTGTAATAGCTCTGACTTAAAAGATCGCAATATAGCTTTAGAAATATATGACATGACTTTTATAATGAATAAATATATTTCAACATGCATCTATTAATTTTATCAATAATTTTCTAGAAAACGAATTTGTAGAGCATAATGATTTATACTGCCAAAATACGTTAAAAAAACATTTTCTATACATTAATTGAGAAGTAAGTTTTTTCACTTGTCATCATTATAATAGCTCTTATCTGTTTTTGTTAAAGATTACTTTCTATTTGTTGTATATCTTACTTATTCAAAATAATTATATAAATTAGTTGTACCATGTTTTGTTTAAATATTTACAGTATATATATATATATATATTCTATAGTTTCTTTACTAAAATAATATTTAAATAATTTCAATAAAGATATTTTGTATTAAATTATACTCTATAAATATTTAGTTAAAAGAATCCAACATTTTTTCTTATAATCTAGAGATATTTAAAGTCTAAAATACAATTTATAATGAATCAATATATATTTTTAAGATGCGTCTATGCAAATTATCAACAACTTTCTACAACAAAAACTATAGAGAATAATGATGTATATCATGAAAACACCTTAGCGAATTTTATAGAAGTCATAAACATTAATTTATCATGATCAAAACAAAATCACTAATTATATTAAATAAAAATATATTACTAACATTTCGACGATAATTTGTCCGCGCATTACGCGAAGAACCATCTAGATCAATGTATAATGGGAAGTCCCAACGTTAACATAAAACCAAATGTTTAAACTAAGCGTAATCTGCCGCCACTCACATTCCCATTCAGACTTCTTCGGATTTAGCTAGTTAAAGTTTAAGTTAAACTTTGTGTAGCACTTTTAGAGAAAGTAGTTTAGATTTAAATCACACGGTGATTGCAACATTGATCTAAAAGTTGTGTCGATTGCAAAATTAACATTCTCTCTCTTCCTTTTACAAAATAACAAATTCGCCATGTACATATTTGCAGATTTACTTATGTTATTACTAACACTAGTTGATTGGTCCGCATAGTATGCGGGTATGAGAAAAATATCAATATCTTTAAATTTATAATTTTAAACATAATATGTCTTTAATTTTTTTATTATACTACATATGTTAGATAGACATGTAGACATAAATTTTTATAAAAAATAAATATTCGATCGTTTATTAAATATTTTTGATATACAAATTTAATATGTTTGGTAAATATGGACACTTAGATCACTTTAAAAATCTTGACTTTTAAAATTTTAATAATGTTTTTAACAATTTAGACAATAAATTATGTTATACGCGCATAAAACTTTTAAAACAGGGCGATCTACTCTATTTAATGCTTTTTCAGAGAATTAAAATTATTTAAATATTTTGCCATTCGACCCCGCTAGAAACTATAATCTTGATAACATAAATTCTAAATTAATTTTATTCGATTAATTTATGATCTTAATTATTCCTTGCAGATGTTGAAATCATTGAGTTGTTTTGACATTCGACCCCATTATAAATTATGATCTTAATAGATGTTTTGACATTCTACGCCGTTAGAAATTATGATCTTAATAAATATTTTTAATTTAATATATGATTTAATCTTAATTATTTTTAGCAAAACATTTAATATGATTTTTAAGATATTATTTTTTTATTTTTAGTATTTATGTATTTTTTAATATTAAGTTTACTATTTTTTCTTGTATCAAAATTGCAATTAAAAAAAGAATCAATTACATACTTATGAATATATTATTTTTAAATTTGTATCTTTAAATTAATGTTAACTTTTTAAAAAATTAATGGTTGTTATTTATGTTTTTATTTATTATTTAAATAAAGTGGAAAATGTTTATGAAACTTTTTTCTTTAAAAATAAATATAACTGTTCTTGTTTTTAATTAAATTTCGAAATTAAATTTTTATATTTATAAAAGAATTTTTTTTATAAATCTCATTAAGGGGAGCATGGTATTTAACCAGTCTAACTTTTAATCGGGTGCAAACAAACTTCATACATAATATATAAGATTTTATTTAATTAAAAAAAAGTTAAATACATTTAAACCCTTCCCAACTTAACTTATATACCAAAATCCTATATTTTTCAATATTTGCAACCACCATGAACAACCAAACTTGAAATTTTGAGTGCTTTATTGAAAGTCATTTCGAACCATAACTGTTCAAATTTAGGGGTGATTGTTTAGGACTTTTTAAATTGGCTGTTACTGTTAAATTATTAAAAAAAAATACAGGCTAACTTTTAAAGCTGTAACTTTAAAAAAAAAAGTCATGTAAACTTGACTTTAGAAAAAAAACAAATCGTTAAAGAGATAAAAGAGAAGTTGAATTGTGAGAAAATAAATGAGCTTTGAGTGTTTTTAAGAGAGTTAAATTGTGATTGGAAAAATAATAAGTTTTAAAACTTTAGAATAAAACAAAAATCTCCACACCTTTAAACAATCACCCCCATAGTCTCTAAACTTCATATTCTACCATTTTCTCTTTGTAACAAACAAAAATATCTCTAATTTTTCGTTTCTTATAATCTCAAAATTTGGTTTTTGTTGAAATCGTCGATTGAGCATAAACAACAACACAAACCACTTGAGTTTCAGTTCTAAGCATTTGAAGAAGCTAAAAGGCAACTCAAATCGGGTCTATGGTACCTCTCGAACTTCAATTTCTTCCAAGTTTCAAATTTTCGTTCCACAGACTGCTAGAGAAATCTGCAGAACCATAGCAGATAGCCAAAGAAATCTGCTAGTCAATGATAGGTTAGTTTTAAGGTGGAAAAAAACCAAACCCTAAAAATCGAACAGAACCCACTCGAAAAACGGTACTGAACCTGAACCGAGCCCGGTGAAATACCAGAACGGATCCTAAACTTGAATACTCGAAAAATCGGAACCGAACCGAAATATTTCGGGTACCCGAAAATATCAAAACTATAATTATATATTTAAATATATTATTTCTTTTTATATTTAATATCCAAAAAATATCATAAATTAGTGTGAGTTATCTGAAATCCCGAAAAATATTTTAAATATATAAAAATAGCTAAAAATATTCAAAATATCGGAAATGTTCAAAATACATATAGTCTCTTCACCCAAATATCCGAATCAAACCGATTTTTATGTTAAGTTCAGGTATTGGATAATATATTTTTCAAATTTCTATTTCTTCTATGATTTTTATTTCTGGATTTTTGAAATTTTGTTGGTACATTTAATTTTTTTTCATAATTTAAACGGGTACCCGAACTCTAACCAAACCCGCAAAGGTTTGAACAGAATCTGAACCAAAATTTATAAATACTCGAATGAGACCTAAACCTCGAACCCCGAAAACCCGAAACCCGAATAAACTCGAACCTAACCCGAACGCCTACCCCTTATTAGTTTTGTAGTTGACCATACTTTTCGCAGACTTCTCTGGCAATCTGCACATTTTCTTTGTAAACAAAAAAATATTAAGCAGACTGCCTGAGAAGTTTGCATACATGTGCAAACTTCTTGGACAAGTATATCATATTTGACAGGTTAGCTTTGTACTTGACCAAATATTTGACTTCTCGGGCAGACTTCTCGGCGAATCTACTTAAATTTTCAAGTTGACCACAACTTTGAGTGGTTGAGCATACTGTCAGAGAAATCTGCGTGGGTTAATTTTGTAATTTACCAAAATCTCAAAATATTGACTTTTTAGAGTAAATTTCCTTGTTAGGCTGCGTCACGGAGCAAACGGTTAGAGAAATCTGCATTTCTTAAGAAATCAACGACCATAAGACTTCGGGTGAATATTTTGGACACAAATTTTTCTGACAGTCTGCTCATTAGATGCATGCTTCCTTAAGAAGTCGACTATGAAGGTGTTAACTATAAAACTAACATACCTAGTCGGATAGACTTCTCCAAAAAGTTTGCTTCATCAGTAGACTTCTCGTAGAAGTCTTCTTCGTCTACATATTATTCCGAGAAGTTTCCTCTAAAAATTCAACATTTTGTGATTTTAGTCAACTACAAAAGTGACTTAAATAGGCAGTCAGAAAAATCTGCTCTAAACTGCCAAAGTTTGGCCAACTACAAAACTAATCTCGCTTTTTCGTAGACTTCTCAAAAGTCAATATTTTAAGATTTTAATAAACTGTAAAACTAACCCGCATAGTCTTCCGGAGCCATAAACCATACAAACATAATGGATAAAGAAGACGATAAGCGGAGTCCTATTGGAGGAGACCTGGAGCTGAACAGCATAAGACGAAATTATTTGGGGAAGAAATACTCATTATATTGCTTTCACACCTGATGGAACCATGAATATCACCAACGAAAAAGTCTCAAACCGAAGAAGATAGCACCACTTTACTTTCTCTCTCTCATATCCTTGAGCTGATTCCGGATCGTAACAGAGTCTTCTTCTAACTTTTAACAGCTAACGCCCAAGTTTCCACAGCTTATTAANGGGGGGGGGGGGGGGGGGGAGGGAACAGTTTCAACAGTCTTTTTTTTTTCACCGACAGTTTCAACAGTCTACAACATAAACACACACAAAAATCTACATGACACAACAAGACTGGCTCAAGGTAACGGATACACGACGAGGCCATATTTAGAGGAAGAAGCCTTTGAGAGGACTGAACTTAGAGAAGATCTCTGTTTCACGCTTGAGAGCATCATCCTTCTTACATTCCCATTCAGCCTTCTTCAAATTAGCTGATTGAACTTCCTGTACAACTTTGGGGATAGAGTTCGCCACCATTTTCTGACCGTAGCTCAGATCAACCTTCTCTTGCTCCTTGTTCCCCATGTACCGCTTCAACTCAGAGCGTCTGGCTTGAAGCTGGGCTATCTGATCATCTATTTGGCGGATTGTCTCAGAATTTGCATCTACTTCCATCTGGATTTCCCCTAGTTTGTGCCTCAGATCGCTGTATTCATATTTAAGCGATGCTACTTTGGCTTTGTTAAGCTCCAGCGCAGAGAAGAACCTATCTGCTTCTTCAATTACCCCTTTGTTCTCCTGGAAAACTTCGCTGAACAATGGAATCTCTTCGATAAGCTTCAACCTCACCATCTCTTCAGCGGAAAGATTTGGATCTTTCCTAAGTTTAGTTGCCAATGCTGCTATCTCTGCAGCATCCTTAGAGACGAACAAAGTAGGGAAATCCTTTTCCAGAAGGGAGGATATCTTCATTCGAGCTTCAGCCCATTCATATTCCCTCATTGTAGAGCTTAAATTGAAGGGAACAGACGGGTCTCGCCCAGCATCTTCTGGAGCCTGATGAAGAAGGTTATCAAGAGAGTTCAGGTAGGTGTCGAACTCTTCTGGATTAACATCGATAGGCGAGTGTGAGACCGCAAGGACACCATTCATAGGAGAGACATAGATATGAGGAATGGAAACATTTTCATCCTCAAAGTTAACTCTGCGCTTCTTTCTTCTGCCACTAGTGTTTGGCCCAGTAGCATGTTCGCTCTCCTCCTGATTCAAGAAGTTCAAGTCCACAGCACCACCGCTCTGCTGGCTCGAGGAGCGTCTTGCAGATTGCCGAGATGATTTTGGTTTGGTCGAGGATTGCGGTCCAGTGGCAGGAGTTGCGGCTCCTTTCTTCTTCTTGTTGCTGCTACCTCGTGGAGTAGCTTTAGGTTTCTCATCATCAAGTTCATATGTCTGTATCGGCACTGGTTTTCTCTTCCTCTGGCTGTATCGGGAATTTCCTTCTTTTTTCACATCCTGGGCATTCTCATAATTTGAGACAGCTTCGGCCTGTACATCTTTTGGTGAATCCTCAAAAAGAGACGCAGCATCAACTACAAACAAACATATTGAAATTCGATAATCTGAACCATTTAACTAGATAGTAAATACACCCCTATAAAATTCAAATCTATAAGCATCGGTAAAAAGGAATATGCGGAAACTTTAACCTCTCTTGAAGTTTAAAAAAAAAAGGTACCTTTATTTGCAGGCTGGTAGAGAGCTGGAATCTTCCAGCTAAAAGATGCAAAGAAAGCATCCACATCCATGCCAGGGAAATTCAATTGGATATAACGAGCAAGAGAGTTTTTGCTTGCGTAAGACTTTGGAACATACTTTTGATGAAGTCTTTCAGGGAGAATCAGAAACCTATCGTGATGAAACCCAGTAGAAGCCACTCTCCTACCGACCCTCCAAGTCCAAACGTCGCCAGGGCTTGGCCAATCAACAGGGGCATATGGCAGACCCTGACTAGATGAAAACGGTGGAATCGCAGGAAGTTGGTTGAGATCTGTTTTGCCATGAGTGAATGAGCTGTTGTCTACGCTTCTCTTTCCGTTCTCCTTTGCCTGAAAGTCGTCTTTCTCTTGCTGAGTGGTGTGGAGTGGGTCTGGTTCGGTGTCTTGGTATGTACTGATTGGGACAGGCTCGGAATCAAACCTGCATGCAGATTAACGCGAGAGGAGCTGAAGCAATGTGGTTCACATGAATCAAAATCCACAATTCATTTCCCTTCTATTTGATATGCAGACAACATTGTTCCACTAAACTCGAGAAATGCTGGTTCTTTAGGTCACAATTTTGAAAGCTTTCTGCTTCACAATGCAACCCAAGTCTAATTCCCAACATAATTCAAACCATTTCAATGAATTAGAACAAAGATTACAGGATTTGTTGAGAATTACAAGAACAAGTACCCAGGAGGAGTTTGATGCATAGCTATAGGAGAATAGAACGGAGCAGACATGCTGTACTCTGACCCTAACTTTCCTGCACAAGAGAGAAATTACCAAACCCAAAATTGAGGATAACTCAACAAAGGAAAAACATGAACTTTGTGTGATTCATACGTACGAATCGAGAGCGGTACATCCAAAAGCTTCTTCCTTTATCTCTCTTTCTTCTCTTTTCTCCTCTGAAATTACGCTTTTCTCAAACCCGAGAGATGTGGTTTCAAGCTCAAGTGCAGAGAATCAACTCGTCGGATTTATCATAGTGCCCTTTGTGCTGTTCAAACACTTTCCGGCAGAAAATTGGATAAATAATTGAATTGTATTTTTTTTTTCACGAAAATACTCTTCTATTACTCAAGTAACTTGAGGTGGTGCAGCAAGCCACAACGGAATAGAACAACTCACAAACTAAAAAAAATAGAAGATTATAGTCTAGTTAACCTAGCTAAAAGGTCTGCTTTTGAATTTGACACCCGTAAAACATAGATTAACTTGAAAGACGGAAAAACACTTCTCTCTCTCAAACTCTTGTAGATCTGTCGCAAAAGCCGGTCAATCACCAGGCTTCACAATCATACTAATAACATCCTAGCTGTCAGTACCGAACTCTTGAACCTCCGAATGGACCGCCATGCTCTGCATTGCCCAAACCAAAGCTTCGATCTCTGAATGTAGAGAGGATAGCCGCCGAAATTGATTACGAGAACCCAGCAGGGTGCATTCTCCATTGACTCTAAACAGAGACCAGTCCAGCCCACTATAAGTGTTCGACACCTTCCAAGAGCCATCAATCAGGCAGATATTACGCAAACATAAGGTTTGCGTACTTGAGTCCTGCGTCTCCTATGAGTTTGGCAAATCACGAGCCGCCTCCCACACCCGCCATTCAGATATAGCACGACTAAGAAGATCCGGAGCCTCTCTTTTAATCCCCTGGAAGAGTTTCTCGTTGCGCGCCTTCCATATAAACCACAATATCCAGGGGTAGGATTCATGTTCATCCGTGAGCTGACTTCCATTCCGCCAGAAAAGGTAAGCCATATTGCTATAAATGCTGGAGGTTGGGAACACACCTGGCCGCACCAATGAAGGAACTAAAACCCACACCTGAATCGCAAAAAGACACTTAAAAAATGCATGAAAAATAGATTCCTCAAGAGCTTCGCAGCGTGGACAAAGGTCCACACAATTCATTCCACACCGTACCAAGTTATGAGTCACAGCCAGATAACCAGACAACATTTACCATATAAGATGACAAATCTTGTGCGAAGCATTAACCGTCCACACAAAACTCTTCAGGGCATTGAGACTCGATTGTTCTACTTCCATCTCCTCTAAAGATATCGCACGCGCAACCTTGTAGCCAGAACGAACTGAATATTGCCCAGATTTAGTGAACTGCCAACGGAACTCATCCATGTGGAACGACTGTGCAATAGCCAAACTCCTAATGATGGGAATATCGCCTGTCTTCACAAACTTTTCCAACTTCTGGAGATCCCATTGTTTTGAATCCCTATCAATAAAATCACTGACCACCATCAAAGGATGTGTCACTGGGACGTGTGCCCTCGCCGGCCTAGCAGGACTCATCGGGATCCAAAGATCCTCCCACACACTGGTAGTAAGACCAGAGAAAATCTTCTTACGTAGCCCATGTAATTATTTTTTTATATTTAATTTTTATTAAAGATAAAAACAAATAATCATTTATTAAAAATTTAAATAGTATTATATTTTTTCTTTAATTGGCAGAAAATAGGGTTGAAATGACAATAATGAAATAATAACATATCTTTCTTTTAGAAAGATATTCATATGAGCAAAGATTTTTAAGGACCAGCCACAATAAAATAGCTAAAACAACCATATTAAAAAACTTTCCCAGAATGTATGTTAAATCATTTTATTATGTCACTTTAGATACTTTCCATCCCAATTAATAAACCATCTAATACTATTAAATTTTCACTTAATTAAAATTTGTTTTTTCTTATGTATGATAGAGAATTTTAAATATTTCAATAAATGTAACTTGTTTTGGTTTCTGGTACACACCGTAATTTTTGTAGCCTCAAGATTATAAACAATGTATGACATGAATCAAGAAAAAACACAAAAATATTATTTTAGATGCCAGGAACTAACAAAGTCTTGGCTATAGATGAACTTGAGATTTCACAACTCTGTTTACATACTTTCTCTATTTTTGTTTCATAAAAAGTTAACCAGGAGTTCTCCATCTTATCACTCCATGAGTCGATTCACATGTTTTGAGCATCCTTCTGATTTCATGCTAAGCAATATCATCTGAACAATACCACTTATGCTTCGTAGTCCTCACACTTTAATCATTTAGTCTATGTGTGATTGTGTTATATTTTTAAAATTTATTTCATGATTAGGAGAAGCATATGGTATTATGAATTGCATTTTTTTTTGCTAAATAGTTATTCTGTGAAGTTTTAGTATTTTTTACAGAAATTATGTGTTAAATATTTTTCCTCATATTTTTTTTTCTTTTTTCTAAAGTGTAAACTCTTCTTTTAGCATTGTAGTTTGTTTCAGTTTTTGTATGTTGGCTTGAGTTAAGAAAGATGTTTGGTATGTAGATGAGAAAATAGAAGGGAAAAATATTTGGATTATAGTTAATAAAATAATTTATAAAGTTTTCTATTTGCATCTAAGGCCTTGTCGACCGACTCAGTCAATACTTAACCCATAAACTCGAGCACCATTAACCAAAGACTCTTTGTAATCAGAGTCAAGTTATTCTCCACCTCTGACATATTATTTATCAATTCCATCGATTCTCTTTTGTAGGTGTATCAAGAAAAAGGAAATACATGCTTTAGCAGAGTCCCTACAAAACCAGAAAACTCCAATAAATAATCCTCAGAGATCATAATGGAATCACACAAAAACCAATCTTGATTTCTTCTTATTTTCACAGGTAGCTATTATTTAGTTAAATATTGAGGGATGCCTACCATCTCATGAATTCTTGTGTTTCCTCAATATTGTTGTCAAAGAATATGCTCACTTGATGATGTTGTACTCAGAGTAACACCCCATGAGACAATAAATACAAATCAATATCATAAAACATTAGCTTGTAATATAGGTGAACTAGTAGATTGTGAAGCAGTGAAGTTGGTTTCATCATAAAATGCAAGAACCACACCATCATTTTTAAAGGAGACATATGGGAGAGCAGAGGATTAATTCGAAGATGGAGCTCATGATCATGTTCTTTCCACAATCACACTACTCCAATGGTTCATAATTCAATAAACATATCAACATCTATTTTGAAGGTGGACCTATGGATTCATATTATAGAGTTGCTGGAACACAAAGTAGTTGAACCCCCCTTGTGGTCTCACATCTTCATGCTGCTTGTGGTCCCAAGCAGTGTAAGGCTTTTGAAATTAGTCAGAGGAACATGGAAAAAGAAGCCTGAGCTCATACCATCAACTTTCTGAGCATACACGTATCATTGAGATCGTAACATATCCACGCGGTGTAGAAACTGATATCCATGCATAGACTTTTTACGTTAAGATCTTAGTTCCTCGTAAAGTATCATTGAAAACTGATAAATCAAACCCAAATTCCATCTTTGAATACAACGTCAAAGCTTCAAGCTTTCAATTATATCATCAAGGATCATGAAAAGGATCTCGATCTGATCTGCGGTAGATGGAATCGCTTCCGTCGGCGATGGCCGCCAATCCTCACAGGACTCTCAAGTCTCGTCCTTCATTACGACACCGTTTGTGATAAAACATCTATTATAACTCCTTGATTAATTGAAAAATTAACCCACGCGAGATGGGAATAGGGAGATATAGACACCTTCACCGTGATGTATACACCTGACTATATTCGCATTTAAAGTTGGAGTGTGAGCTTCCTCGTCCGTTCATTCTCCCCATCAGGTCGACGGTCGGTGAGTCCAATACATCATCACTAGCTGGTCATCTCCGGCATCTCGCTTGCTAGAGTCGGCCATATCAATATATGGATTTGTTGTCTCCTGCTGATCCAAATCTGAATGGATCGAGTAAAATTCCACCACGCTGACACTTTGGCGGTGGTAAACCGGAGGGAGAGGATCATCTGTAAGTTTTTGAAAGGACTCTTTACGATGGAGTGGTGATGAGCGAGTGGGAGAGAAGATGAGTAGCTTTATAATGGCATTAATTAAGTGATGAGCAAGTGGAAAGGAATATGAGAAGATTGAGGTTCATATGCATTTTTTTAAAGAGAGGAGATGGTGATGTGGCAAAAAAAGGAAGCACCAAAAAGAATTGACGTGGATGCGCTGAAAATGCTCAAAAAATAACTTTTAATTAGTTAGATACGAAAATGACATTATCAAAAAAATTAAAGATGATAGACCAATCAAAATAAAGTGTTAATACACATCATAACTTTTTTTAAAATTTTATACATGAAAATATATATTTCTCATGTCTTTTCATCTCTTTTATACTTTATATAATTATGTCAAAATGAAATCAGTTACATAAATATACGAATTACAAACTATAAAGAATTTTCTAATTTTTTTGTATTCCTATTTATATAAAAAAATATTTTCACTAAGTTTTTAATTATGTCATATCTTCATCATCCACTTCTTTTTCCAGTCTTCTAATATGTTATAACATTATTATTTTTTCATAATAAATCTCTGATATTATATAGAATATACATTATGTTCTAATAACTGTGTTAAAATATTTAGATGTTGTTCATTGTTTACATGTAGGTTTTAACCTATATAATATTTTTTTTTTGTTTTTTGTCAACCACACATTAATCAGAAGTTGTCTCCTAAATTAGGTAACCAATTCGGAGGAGAAGAATCTACAAATTTGAAATCGTGGAAAAAAATACGGGATCCTCGAGCCAAACTATCTGCTTTTGTATTCGCCGTACGCGGAATGAGTGACAACGAAAAGTCTGGAAAATATCCACGTAGAAGTTGGTAATCCTGAAGTTGTATATGTAGGGTTGGCCAATCGTCCGGGTGCTGAATAATATTGATGAGGTCCGCACAGTCTGTCTGGAATAATTGACAGTCAATTATTCGGTTATGAAGTTCTGACATCGCCCATAAAAGAGCTTCCAACTCTGAATGGAGTGGGGAAAGGCTTCGTCGCTGACATTTCGACCCCATCAATATTATCTTGTTATCTTTATCAGTGTAGATCCATCCAAGTCCAGAGGTGGGGTCAGATTGTTTCCAGGAACCATCTACCCGACATATTAAACCATTTATAATGTTAGGTTCCACTAAAGATTGTTCCTCACCCGAAGAGGGTAAAATATGCGCTTCTTTCCAAGATATGGAATCTGTCTCTGCATTCCGGAGAATGTCGTCCACATCCAGTTGTACCCCTTGGAAGATTTTTTTATTTCTTACTTTCCATATTAACCACAATATCCATGGGAATAAATCATAACGCTCCTTATATCGATCCCTCAAAGGATTCCGCCAGAAAATATAGTCCATATTAGTGTAAATTGAATCTGATGGAAATGCCTCCATCCTTTCTGGATTCTTGTAGAAGTTCCAAATCTGCCCAACCGAGACACACTCAAAGAAAACATGATTTAATTGTTTCCTCAGCACAACCACAACATTTGCAGATTGTATCGCATTGGACTCCCCTATGAACTAATTTTGTGGTTACCGCCAAACTCCCTATGATAATATGCCAAAGAAGATGTTGTATCTTCAGGGGGCATTTTATTTTTCATGTTAACGCTTTCAGAGCTTCCAAACCTGGCCCCCAGCCATTATTATTAGTCTGAGTAATCTCGACATAATTAAGGAGCTTATATCCTGAGTTAACCGTATATTGACTCGATTTATTATAGTGCTAGACCAAACCATCGGGTGCAACGGTACAGCTAGGATGAATGCCCCGAATAAATTCTATATCCTCTTGGTTGAAAAACTCCTGTAAGAGTGGCAAGTATCAATCCCTCGTCAATGGGTCTATGAGTTGTTGAACTTGCAACCCTGGATACCAAGCACTGCCTCGACCTCTCGCCGGTCGTGGATTAATATCTGAAATCCATGGGTCATGCCAGATTGATGTATTTACTTCAGAACCTATTCATATCCTAACTCCCTACCTAAGCAACTCTTGGGAAGAAAAAATACTCTTCCAGTCGAAAGAGGGTGAGTGAGGTTTCTTAGCATTTAATGGGTGTAATTTCCGAATGTATCTGTCTTGTAATACCCGAGCAACCAAAGAGCCAGGAAACTGAATTAGCCTCCATAATTTTTTTGCCAATAAGGCCGTATTAAAATTCTCTAGAGATTTGAAGCACAAACCTCCATTCTCTTTTGGGATACATAATTTGTCCCATGAAACCCAATGGAGACCGCGATTACATCCATTGGAGCTCCACCAAAATTTTAATATCGCACTGATTAACTTCGTTGTTAACACTTGGAGAAGCTTGAAACATGACATGACATAATTGGGTAGCGCAAGAGCAACTGATTTAATCAGAATCTCTTTGCCCCCTTTTGATAGGAACTTTGACGACCATCTATTAACTCGGTCGCCTAAACGTTCTGTAACATAATTAAAGACCTGACTCTTGGACCCTCCCAAACTTTCAGGAATCCCCAGATAGGTACTCATACCACCTTCTTTCGTGATGCCTAAAAGATTCTTCATAGTCACCTTGGTTTGCTCGGGGACATTTTTTCCAAACATGACCAATGACTTATCTAAATTTATTACTTGTCCCAAGGCTGCCCCATAATCCCGTAAGACATCCATGATAGCTTGACACTGCAATGTTTTTGCCTTACAGAAGAAAAGGCTATCATCAGCAAAGAGCAAATGTGATATTGCCGGACTATGTTGTGCTATCTTGATACCCATTATGTTATTGTCCAATTCTTTCCGTTTTATATTAGCAATAAAGACTTTCATGCAAATAATGAAAAGATAAGGTGATAAAGGGTCACCTTGTCTTAAATCTCTTTGTGGCACAATGTTCCCCGTAGGTTTACCATCAAAAAAGACTTTGTAAGATACATACCGAACACACCACATTAACCAAGAAGTCTATACCTGTCCAAACCCCAACTTCCTTAGAACTGCTTCTAGGAAAGGCCATTCAATACAGTCATAACCCTTACTCATGTCCATTTTAATGGCCATAAATTCATGCCAACACATCTGGTTAGTACGCAGGCCATGAAACATTTCTTGGGCAATCAAAATATTATCCGTAATCAACCTTCCTGAGAAAAAGCTGATTGTGTCTCCGAGATGACACACAGAAGAAGCTTTTTTAGCCTCAGACACAAAACTTTTGAGATAATTTTATATCCCGCATTACACAAACTAATTGGCCTAAGTTCCATCATTCTTTTCGGTTGCTTCGTCTTTGGTATAAGAAAAATATTTGTCACATTCAAACGATCGTCGAAACTACCGCATGTGAAAAAATCTCGGACTAATTTAACCAGGTCATCCTTTAAAGTCCCCCAATAACGCTGGAAAAACAGAGCTGTCATCCCATCAGGCCTAGAGGCTTTTCTAGGGTGCATAGCGAAAAGTGCATATCTTACTTCCTTTTCCATAATGTCCCTAGTTAATATTCGGTTCATATTGTCTGTAATAACACGATCAACATTCTCCAGAACCCGTGTAAAATCGTTCATCTCAGAAGTTTTGAATAAATCATTAAAATAATCAACCGCTATATTTTCCATTCCTTCTGGTGTTTCCCCCCAAGCTCCTTGTGAACTAAATAATCCAGATATTCGGTTTCTTGCACGCCTCTGTTTGGTGGAGGCATGGAAAAATTTTGTATTTAGATCTCCCTCTTTCAACCATAAATTCCTACTCTTTTGTTTCCAGTAAATTTTCTCTTCTTTATAAGCCTCCTGAAGCTTCTTTTTAATGTCTACAATAATGTCCTGTGGAAGAGAATCATCATTTTGAGCTTCCTCCAATTTAACCTTTAGCGCTTCAATCTTCTCCTTGCCTGGTGGAGCGTTATTCTTTCTCCACCTGGAGATTGAATTTCTACAATTCTGTATTTTATCTATAAAGATTGGTTCCCTGAAATTCCTTGTTCTTTGCCACCCATGCACTATAGCCTCTGCAAATCCCTCATTCCCTATCCATCTCTTATCAAACCGGAAGTTTTTGTTGTATTTTTCTACTTTGTAATTAAATTTTAATAAAATCGGCAGATGGTCAGACCCAATCCTTGCTAAATATTCCACCTTTGAATGACCAAACACATTTTGCCATTCTTCATTGCCAACAGCCCTGTCCAACTTACACCTGACATTTTGTTTATTTTGCGTTCATTTCCAGGACAATTGGTCACTGATGCATAGAAACTCTGTCATTCCACAATGACTTAACATCTGGTTGAAAGGGATGAAAGATGCCGTTGGACGCATTTTTCCTCCTTTTTCTCATGATTCCTGGTTAATTCATTTAAATCACCAATTATCAGCCAAGGTTTGGTCCTTTGATCCCCTATATCCATTAATTTATCCTATACTTTGCTTCGATTCACAGCCACAGGATCCCCATAGACAAATGAGATCGAAACTTTAAATCCACAGAACGATGCATCCACATCAATAATTCAATTACTAGAAGACAAAAGGTCCAAATTTATTTGATTATTATAGAAAATAGCAAGTCCACCACTTAATCCTAAAGGGTCCACCATGTATATATTATTACAACTTAACTCCAATTGAAATCTTTTTAAACAAAAAGAACATTGTTTAGTCTCTGATAAGAACAAAATATCAGGTCTAAACTTTTTCCAAAGATCTCTCAAAGTATCAGCTGTCAAGTCACTCCCCAGGCCTTGACAATTCCAACTCATGATCTTCATGGACTTGCCGGTAGTTCCAAGAGAGCCACCTTTCCATTTGTATTAAACCCCATTCAAAATCTCGTAAGAATAAGCTCGAACCAAAACCCCTTATTGAGCCATTTTTTAGTCGTAACCCATATTCATTAAAAACATGAAAACCTTTAATGGCCAAAGAAATACAACACAAATGTGTAAATATATATGTTCTATAAAACAATACATCAACGGGGTATAAGCGTTAATACTACACATCCGTGAGAAGCTTGCATCACCATTGCAAACAAAGAAAAAGATCCTTTGTGAATCCCGACCAAACACCAAAAAAACCAATTGAGACCATTGAGATTGACTCTCTCCTGCTATGAACCAAATGGACGACACATTGTGGCTTTGAAGACACGAACTAACACCAGAGTCTTTGTCCTTACATCCCCTTTGTGCCAAACATTTATCATCATCACACCATAACCACTGGAACTGATCACCAAGCTTGCTCGTTTCCAAAGCCAAATCAGTGCTAAACCCTTGAAGGATATTAACCATTCCTAAACTTCTTCCCTCACCAGATCGATTCTTTAAAACCAAAACCATTCCTGATTTATCTCTCTGGAACAACAATTGACCAAAAAACACATCCATCATTATCACCAAGAGCATCCTTCGATAGATCCAGAGATAAATACCCCACAAAGCATCAATGACTAGCCAAAACCTGCCATGGATCACAGGATCCTTAAGATCACTGCAACATAGAGATTCTCTTAAAGCAGACCGAGATCTCCGACCACCAGAAATCATAGGAAAGCCTCAAGTCACTGCCATCGACACTACTTTTGGAAGCTCTGCCACATAAGACCCATAGTGATAGCCAACCTCATCTTTCCTCCCTGTGAAGAAAACCCTCACATAAACATCTCCTATGAATGGAACCGATGTCTCACTAGCCATATAAATTTGCGTTAGCTCATTGTCAAAGCACCAGCAAACCAAACTAATATAAGCTCCCATTAACCTTGTCAACAGAAGCCAACGACACATTCTTTCCACCAATCGGATCTCTCCTTCACCGCCATTAACACCACCAACAAGTCCCTCAACCCACGCTTTCTGCATGCCACACTTCAAAACTGAATCAACACATCTTTATTTTGTTACCCATGACCATCTCTCTACCCAATTCGAGAAGCCCCTCCTAAAACGCTTCCGATCGTGATCGAACAAAACCACAGAATGAGAAATCGAGATCTCAAAACCCCTAATCCCCTTCAAGACCTCCGTAATTCTGAAAAAAAAATCCCACTAGCCACCAATAGAGATACATCTCCAACCCTAAACACGGTCGCCCATCACAATGCCGCGAATCTTTACATATCTCCATGATATTATGATAATCTTCTATCGATATAGTTTGTTTCATCTAGAGACATTGTAGACATAAGAGTACCTTTCCCAATCTAAGTGGTATCACAATTGAAATTTTTCCCCACCTCGCAAACCATACGCAACGAAGAAGATCGACACTCATCCTTGAAAAACTTGAATCACAAAAGCAATCAAAGAGAGGGATCTTCTGTGACTTTCCCTTCCATATCCAGATCCGTTGAGAACCAATTGACCTCCATCGATAAGCCCTTCCGTCAACCTGATACATCTTAAAATAGCCATCAACTCGATAAACCTTAGAGAAACTTTCATTCCCCCAGATCCATTGTCCTTTTGCCAATCTCTGCAACCTTCGCTGAACCTTTATTGCCCTTGGATCGAGACAAATCCTTCATCCCAAAACCACCGCGAAACTCCGCCACTAAACCCGACCCACACCGTATCCCCCTTTCTACCAAAAAAGCTTCGAGACCCAACAATCGAGATCTCAAAACCACCCAACCACCACCGCCTATTGTCCCTGAGAACCATAATCCCTTCTCGCCGGCGGCGTAAAACCTAATCGGAGCCCTCACTTCTTATTTTGTTGTTGTTTCTGTAAGAAAAAATTTAATGTGTTACGAAGATGTCTGATAAATTCTAATATAATAATTTTGAATGGATTAAACATTTTTTAGAGAAAAATGTTTCTTTGACTATTTTAAATGAATTTTGGTTTTTCTCAGATTTTATAATTTGAGTCTTTAGTCTAACTTTTTTTTTTTATTAATCTCAATTAATATTATTGTGAATCTCGCTAAAACATATTAAAATAGATAAAAGCTCATTTTAGTGAATGCCTCAAACAAACAAAAACCAAATTTCCAATTTAAAAATGTTCTTATTTCTACTTCCATCAAATTATTATGTTTAAAATTTTGACTAACAAACTTTAATTTTTGAAGAGAATAAAGTTTGTGACTTTTCATGCTAATTTTCGTAGCTCAAACTTTTTCAAGGAATTTTAAGGTTAAAAGTTTAGTTGAACTTTTTGTTTGAAGAATTTTTCTCGTGACAGATCAAATATTCCTATTATTAAGTGACAGTGTGATGCTAGGATAGTTCAAGTATCATTATTTTATTTAATAAAGATGTTTTGATATATTTAAGGTTAGCAAGTTTACTTGAGCTATTAGACTATGAATTCAAATGAAGCTGAAAGCATGAGGTAAACAACTACGACTTTCTCTATATTTAGAAAATTGGTTATGCACTAACAATTTAGAATATTTTTTGTAGTTAACTAAAATTGTAAAAGAACTTTTTGAATGTGATTTTTATTATTATCAAATGTTGGAATAAATTTCAAAGCTTTAAAGTTTATAATATTGTATGTCATGAGTGCAAATTTTAAAAAGTTATTGTTTGCTAAAATTATTTATTTTATAATTTTTTATATTTTACTACTCATTTATGTAAGTTTTGCCTTCTCTTAATTATATAAAAATATTTCTTTTATTATTTATATACTTATTATCGAAAATGTATATATTGAAAATACAACATAATCTTTTTTATGTTTTACATATGAAAATATGAATTCCAAGTATTTATTTTTATATATAAAAAATGATACTAAATGAGAAAAATTAGAAAACAAAATATAAAAATGAAATCCGTAACGTAGTGCGGGCAATAAACCTAGTAAGTAATAACAATTTAAAAACTATTAAGTATTATATAATATTATATTGATTATTATTTATAAGTCATTGTGTTTTACATATATAATATACTAGGTGGCTCCCTGCGAATTCGCGGATTTAAGTTGGTGTGAACAAAATATCTAGATATGAAGAACCGATCCGAACCAAAACCGTAAAATATTCGTACATATACAAAACTTCAACACACCAACCAGAATATTTCAAGTACTAATAAAATACGTAACTAACAATTATATATTTAAATATATTAGTTGTTTATAGATATAATATCCAAAAATAACTAAAAGAAAATACCAGAAAAATTTGAATTTTAAGATTTTTTGTTATATCTAGATTTTTATTTTTTGACATATCATAATTTTTATAAAAAATCGATAATTATAATGTAGACTATGTAAGATTAAATTTCTTGTATATATAGCGATATGTAAGATTTCGAATAATATTGTACTTTCCATTTAAGAATCAAAATGAATTAATATATACCTTAATTCATGATCATAGTAATATTTTTATGTATATATAATTTTTTATATTTAAAGTTTTATGAATCTTAAAAAAATATTTTTCCATTAAATATATACGTTAATTTTCTATAATGTGTTTTATCGTTGTAAATAGAAATTTTTGTCATTATTTTTATTTTGTAACATTAAATATTTAATTTTGTATGATCTATAATTTTATAAAAAAGATATAAGATGATTTTAGATTTAAATAATTTATAATATGAAATATTCAAATTTTATATTTATTTTTATGATTTAATTAAAATAGCATAAGATGATTATCTACCTAACTAATTGTGCCCAACTAACTCATGTTTCTTTCATGGATTTGAGAACTTGAAAATTTTTTTTGTAATGTTAAATATTTAATTTTACATGATTTGGAATTTTTATAATGATATAAGATGATTTTGGATTTAATATTTGATCATCTGAAATATATATTTTATATCCTATTTATAGTGTTTACAATATTACAATTATTTTTTTAAGGAATAAATACTGGAAATTTATTTTAAAGAATATAATTATTTCGATTATTATATAGTCTTAGCATTTGAAACAGTAAAAGATCTTTTGTACTATTTTCCGAAGAACTTATTTATCACTCCGTTTTTATGTATACATACATATATATGTCTAATATTAAAAAATCCTATTAAAACATGGTTTTGGGTTTCAAAATATTTAATGTTTCTTGTTAAAATTTTGCTTGAATATTTTCTCAATAACTTAATTCATTTTTATGTTATAATTATATTTTTAAAAACCGAAACCATAAACTTTGTTTGTTTAAATCGTCTTTCTTAATTAATTGTTATAAAATTATAAGAAAACGAAACATAAAAACATATTAAGTAAATCAAGTAACATAATATTTGACAAGTGAGTTAATTAAGTTCGGTTTATATCTATAGTTTTAAGACGAATTAAATAAAGATAAATTAAAATAAATTAGAATTGCTTCAACCAATCAAATTATAACAGTAATCTTAAAACCTCACATATGGTTGACATGTAAGCAAAATTCATTAATGTGCACTTTAAAACCTCACATATGGTTGACACGTAAGCAAAATTCATCAAAGTGCACTTTCAAATAATATATAGGGGGAGCGCCTTTGTGTATAAATATGTTGGATTGTCACTTGAACAAACATACTGGACCCCCACTTCTCGATTCTTCTCGAGCTTTGGGTATATGATAAGAACCTTGGAAGAATATGTTTCGTTCGGTCACTCTTGATGTAGCCTTCTTTGATCTGTGTAACACATACATCATTATCCTCGAATAAAACGGTTGTCTCTTTGTTAGTCATCAAACCACTTGCTTCTTGTATATGTTGAGTCAATGATCTGAGACATATGCATTCTCTGCATGCCTCATGTAATGTAATAGTTTCTGTATAGTTTGAAGAATTGGCAACCAAAGTTTGTTTGTGAGATCTCCATGAGATCGTTGTTCTACCGATAGTAAAAACGTATCCAGTTTGCAATCGAGCTTTATGTGGATTCGACAAATATTTTGCATCTGCAAAAACAACTAAACCATATTCCAGGCTTCTAGTATAAAATAAATCCAAGTTAATAGTTCCTTAGAGATAACGAAAAATGTGCTTTATTCCAGTACAATGTCTGCGCGTAGGAGACATCAGTCCGCCTATAGCGCTCATGTAAGGTACTTCAAGACCTAATATTTCTTCGTTATCTTCGCAAGATCTAAATGAGTCCTTGTCAACATCAAACGATTTATTGACCATTGGGGTACTTAAAGAACTTTTTTATCCATATTAAATCGCTTTAACACTCTTTTGGTGTAGTTTCATTGATGCAAAATATTTCATCTTTCATGTCTTGTATCTGGAGCCCAAGACAAAACATTATCTTACCAAGATCTTTCATTTCGAACTCTTCTTTCATATGAGTTGAGGGCATCATCAATTTGAGTACCAATTATGTTCAAGTCATCAACATATAGAACGATAATCACAAATCCTGATGAGAATTTCTTAATAAAGGCGCAGGGGCATATTGCATTGTATACATCCCTTCTTAAATAAGTACTCGCTTAAGCGATTGTACCACATGCGCCTGAATTATTTTAATCCATAAAGTGATCACTGTAACTTGACTGAAAATATCCCCTTAGACAATGCTTCTTGCATTTTTGAACATTCAGGGATCTTTAATCCCTCGGGATTTTCATATAAATATCACTTTCCAGTGATTCATATAAATATGCAGTTACAACCTCTATCAGGTACATTTCTAAATTGTTGGATGTCGTTAAACACATCAAGGACCTGAATGTGATTGTGTCCATAACTGGGGAATAATTTTCTTTATAATCAATTCCCAGTCTTTGAGAAAAACTTTGTGTCATAAGTCGGACATTATATCTTGTGACCTCGTTTTTCTCATTTCTTTTACGCACAAAGACCCATTTGCATCCATATGGCATCATATTTTCATTTCTCATGGTCATTTTCCATTTCTCCCAATCAGGCCTTTCTTGGCACTATGATACAATTTTTTGATCCGGATCCTCAATTTCATCATTAATTTCTTCATATACAGAAAAGGAAAATATTCCATCAATATCCTCTATCTCCTCTCTAACCCATAATTTCCCAGTATGGGTATACTTGATAGAGATCTCATGTTTTTCTGTATCATTTTTGTCTTTTGGACGAATTTCACAAGGTTCTTAACCTTTTCATTTATGTCTTTTGGACTCTTTTCCTTGTTTGACTCATCTAGAATACTTATGGGGCATATTTCCTTATGTAGGTCTTTTGTGTCCTTTTCATTTTGTTCTTTTTTTCGGGGAATCTTATCTTTAGACCCAATGGGTCTCCCCCTCTTTAACTGAATCCTCGTTTCATTTACTTTGTTTCTATCTATATGTTCTTCAGGGACATTGATTCTTGATGGAACATTTTTTACGGGGAACATATGTTTTGTCACCCTTTTTGTATCAGTAAACGCATATGGTAGTTGATTTTTCATATTCTGCACATGTATAATTTTTTGAATTTTTAGCTCTCATTTATTAGTAGGGAGATCTAAGTGTACCAAAGATAGCGTACACCATGTTATATCTTTTGGAATCTTTTTAATTCCTCCCCTTAACGCTGGAAATTCATTTTCATAAAAATGGAAATCGGCAAAACGAGCGGTAAACATATCACTAGTGCGTGGTTCAAGATACCGAATAATACTTGGTGACGTATACCCCATATAAATTCTCAATCTCCTCTGTGACCCCATTTTTGTTCGTTGCGGTGGGGCAATAGAAACATATACCGCACATCCGAAAACATGGAGATGGGATATATTTGGATCTCGGCCCGACAATAATTGTTATGGAGAATGTTCATGATATGCATTTGGTCTTAGTTGGACCAATGCTGCAACATGCAAAACAGCATGTCCCCATATTAAAATTGGGATTTTCGTTCTCAATATTAACGATCTTGCAATTAGTTGCAACCGTTTGATCAAGGACTTGACCATGCCATTTTGTGTATGAACATGGACAACTGGATACTCAACATCAATCTCCATTGACATACAATAATCATTAAAGGCTTGTGAAGTGAATTCACTAGCATTATCAAGCCTTACTTTCTTTCTCACATAATCAGGAAACTGTGCTTTCAACCCGATTATTTGGGTAATGAATTTTGAGAAAGCTATATTCCTTGTGGTCAATAGACACACATGTGACCATCTACTAGATGCGTCAATTAATACCTTAAAGTTTTAAAATGGCCCGCATTGTGGATGAATTGGTCCACATGTATCACCATGTATTCTTCCCTATAATGATGGTGATTCATTCCCAACTTTGGCAAACGATGATCGAGTTATCATTTTTCCTTGAGAACAAACATTACATAATAATTCGTTCGATTGAACAATCTTCTGATTTTTCAGTAGATGTCCACTAGAGCTTTGCATAATTTTTCGTATCATGACTGAACCAGGATAGCCAAGTCTTTCATGCCACACTTTAAATATGATACTCTTGGTTTACTGCAATATATAATTCAACCATGCTTATTCTTGTGCAATATAACTCAGAAGATAACATTGAAAGTTCTTCCAATATCTCTTTTCTTTCTCATGTAATGCAAATGTATTCAATGTCATCCTTGTTCATACTCTCTATATGATATTCATTCTTTCAAGTATCTTTAAAACTGATCAAATTTCTATGAGACTTGGGGGAATATAATGTCTCATTTATCTCAAATATCGTTCCCCTTGGCATTAAAACATTTGCTCTTCTAGAGCTCATTATAATATGTGTATTACCAGATAAGGTATTCACGCTTCCAGCGGAATCCTTTATTTTGAGACAGGAGAAATATTTTTCATCTTTAAATATAGTGTGCGTTGTCGCACTATCTGCTAAACATATTTCTCCTTCCTGAGTCTCAACTTTTGACATCTTATGGTGTCAAAATATAAAATATGTGTTAATAAATAAAAGTAAAACCTTACACAATGGTTACTTTATAATATATTTTACAAAACATGTATTTCGTAAACCGTCTTTCGAAAACTTATTATACATTCCGCTATGACATAGATTATTTATAATAAAACTTGTTATCATGTTGTTATGCTCTTATTCATTTCTTTTCTCAGTTGATACTTCAGGATCAGCGAGATAGTCTGCGACATCAAGATGAGCATCGTCACTCAAGTCTTCAAAGGAAGGTCCAGATTCATCAAAGAGAAAGTTTGTTTCAACATTCTTTCCTTTGTTCTTGAGTGATTCTTGGTATAGATAAACCAAATTTTTGGGGGTACAACAAGTACAAACCGAATTCCCTTTTATATCGCATCTATAACAAGCATGCTCTTTTCTCATTCCACGACCAAAATCTCTTTCTGGAAATTTCATATTTCCATTTCTAGCCTTAAAATCAATTGCTTGAACTCCTCTTACATAGCCCCGTCCACCATTTGGTCCACGGCCACGGTCGCGACCTCTATCACATCCGCGTCCACATCCTCTCCAGTTATTATAACTGGACGATGGAACATTCACTTCAGGGAATGTTGCTAAACCTGTTGGACGTGATTGATGGTTTATCATTATGAATTCATTATTTTGTACTACAACAATCAGAACATGCATTAACTCAGAATATTTTGTGAATCCTCTTGCTTGATATTGTTCTAGCAAGATTACATTCCAAGATAAAATGTTTGGAGTATTTTTTCAAGCATATCATAATCTTTAACACTCTCACCACATAACACCTTCTTTGACACTATATCAAACAAAGCGGAGTTATACTCGCTTACGCTTTTGTAATCTTGGAACCGAAAATTCAACTATTCATGTCTGACCTTTGATAAGATCACATATCTATGGTGATCAAACTTATCCTTTAAATATTGCCAAAGATCCGCATGATCTCCTCTTATTATATATTCATCTTTTAAACCATCATGTAAATAAAGACGGTGAAACATCATGGCTTTCGCCTTTTCTCATTTGATGTCGTTTCCGTACCATCAATAGTATCAAGAAGCCCATTTTCATCTAACCATGTTTTTACACCTACTGTCCATGTCATTGATGTGTATATATTTTCATGCATATTTTGATGCATTTTCCCTTAGTTTCATTCACATTTAGGTTCTAAATAATGCATATATGTCTTAGAATTCATCACTTTGAATCTAGAGTCTAGTTGAGGAGCATATTGCATTTTTGCATCCACTTTCTCGCATATGTAGGTGCTACTTTGAAATGGATTCTTGGAGGCTCTAAGGATGGATTCAAGGTGGTTAGGAAGCTAAGGAATCAAGGAAAAGAGGAGCCAATTGCTATGGGAAAATATGGAACCAAAGGGAGCAAAATGAGTAGAAGGAATGGCCAAGAAATGAAGAAATCTGCAAAATGATCGACTTTATGTCGATCCTATGGTTGATCAAACCAAAATGATCGACCTCAGATCGATCATATGGTCGATCAAAATGAATTTTTGTTGACGGGAATGATATCAGAGATTTTGATTGACCTCCTAATCGACCTAAGGTCGATCAAAACCCATTTTTCGCCCATATCTTCATTAGGCCATCCCTCTCTTCCCCCCTTTAGTATAAATACATTCTCTAAGCCTCCAAGAACATTTGGACTACCTAAGCTAGTGTTGTTTTTGTGTTCTTCATGTTTCTAAGATTGATTTAAAGATTTGTAAACACTTTGTGCTTAAATCTCTTTAAATCATTCACGTGTTTCTCCTCTCTTTAAATCCATTATTCTTCTTTGTTCTTCATCTCTTTTCTCCCTTTTTCCAAGATTCTTCCTTTCTCAGAAAGTTAGGATTTTTCTTGGATCTCTTTTTGTTTGTTTGCATTTAATCATCTCTTCTCATCTCTTTTCAACTTCTTCTCACTTTAAGCATGGATCTTCAAGAAGCTTTTGACACTTCTTGGTTTTCCATGGGCCTTAGTGAGTAAAACACATTGGATCTTGGGTTGCTAGATTAGGGAGTGTTTAGGTGGTTAGATAATGATGTCTAAGGATAGAATAAACTTAGATCTCTATGGTTTAGGTGTTCTTAATGCTAGATCTAGGATAAAAACTTGATCTTGATATGTATGCATTTCACGCCTGAGAGGTGTTCGATGAAATGCCTGAGAGAACTAGATCTATGTTTTTCACCTTGAGCTATGAGAGTAGTTTGCCCAAAGGGAAACCAAGGTGCTAAATGGCTAAAAGGGCTTGATACTCACTATCACATACATGTTTAGATATGCAACAAACAAGAGTTGAGCATAGTAATGTGTATAGGTGAATAGATCTCCGTCACGAGAGTGGGTTGATCGATTATAGAGGGATCTTGGTCTAGGAATAGCTTCGATCATCTAATAAAATCTAGAGAAACCCATTTGCATTCTTGGATTTAACTCTAAAAAATCTCCATTTCTCAAGATCGATTTTTTTGCATCTTGAATCTTGCATTGTTTGTCTTGGTTTTACAAATTAGCTACTTGCTTTAACATTGTGCTTCTAGCTTGGTTCATTCGTTGCGTTTATGTTAGTGTATTTAGGTTGTGTTTGCATCTAGGTTAGTAGTTTATGTATCAACCATCACCTCTCTCCCTATTTGCTTAGCTTAGGAGATATTGTATATTTCTAGTGCTTGAGTCTCTAGTTCTCGTGGATTTGACCCTTAAATACTACAATCGACATAGCCGTATACTTGCAGTTAGTGGAGATTGTTAGTGATTAAGGTTTATAAAATTAAAACTTGAAATTGAGTTAATCACTAGCGAAATCTAGCCTCATCAGTCATATAATTTTTTCCAAAAAATGTCAAGGGCACCAATTTCGAGCTTTGCCAAATTTGACAAGATAACTGTAAATTCAGTTTAACATAACTTTTTAAACTTTCACTTTTAAATGAAAAATAAGAAAACTTTAAGAATAGCAAAATATAATGACATAAAATTAAAGGGTTAGCTTTACGCGATGACCTAGCCATCTTGTGCGCTGAGTTAGCGAATAACGTAAAATAAAACTTAGTGTATATCTTAAAATAAAAGTTAGCTTGTTTAAATTAAAAGACTTAGCTTGTTAGCATAAACGTAAATTAAAGGGGTTAGCTTGTTAGCATAAACATAAATTAAAGAGATTAATTTGTCAAAATAATCATAAATTTAAAGGTTGACAAGGCGATGCCTATCTTTTAACATAAATTAATGGTAGACAGACCATGCTTGTATTTTAACATAAACATAAATTAAAAGGTTGACAGGCGATGCTTGTCTTTTCGAAAAATATTTAAATTAAGTAAATATAAATTTAAACATTATCTTGTATTGATATAAAAACGGTCGTGGTGATAACGTGTTAAATATTGTATAATATTATATTGATTATTATTTATAAGCGATTGTGTTTTACATATATAATATATTTACTTTACTATGGTGATATTGGAAGAGAGAGAACGTGGAAGAGAGGAAGTAAGAAGAGAGTTTTAGAATCTTTTCTTATTTTGTTGTTATGTCTATGTACTAACATCATACGACCCATTATTTATATAGAAAGTGAGTCTTAGTTTATAGAGAGTCGGTAAAAGAGAAAATAATAATAAAAAAATTTGTGAATAATTATGTTATTTTGATAATTATCTAATAAAAACTACTTTCTACGCGTCCTTTTTTCTTTTGCAATTAATGTGCTTTTATCATGTGCGTTTTCGATGAATTATCAAATACGTCTTTTCATCGAGAATTGTATCTTCTCATTCAATAACTTCTCAAATCTATTTATATGAACATCATAGTTACTTTTTAATATTCAAAATGCAGTTATTTTATGTTTAAGAAAATCATAAAATCTTTAGTTAGTTAGCTTTCAATATGCAGCTTTTAATCTGCAGATCTTTAGTTAATGATGATTATGTTTTCTATTGAAGTAATGCATCTGATCTTAAACTATATTTAAGTATTGAATGGGAGTTACAATTTTTTCAATTGAGGGGGAGTTTATATTGCCATTCAACAATATTTTGGATCTGCGGTACGTATTTATGATATCTTATTAAATAAAGTAAAAAATTAAAAGTGTGGTCCACGTAAAGAAGAAAAGTTATTATCCGCAGTTAACAGTAATTCTACATGATAATTGATGTGGTGAAGCTGTTGTAGGTACATTATTGTTAACATGTTTTATTTTAAATTAAAAATATTGAAAAAAAATTTTACACTACATTGTTTACTCATTTTTACGATTTTACCTAAAATCAACTCTAAATTTTAAAAATAAATAACTAAAATTTCTAAATTATTATATGTATCAATACTTATCAGCATTAGTATTCAACCACTATTTCACCTTATTAATATTGTTTAATAAATATTTAATTTTCGGTATAACAATTGAAAATATAAATACCTTAACTATTTTTAATTTAAAACAATATTAATATTTGGCAAAAAATACTAATATTATTAGTATTTACAGGACCATTTATTCCTTTTTTACCATTCAAAATTATATCTTGCACCATATATTAGTTTTATTAACTAATATCCAAACTATTTCTATAATCTTATATCCAAAAAATTGCAATTGATATCGAAATAAATTTTAAAATTAAATATTTTTGATCCCAAACCAAAATAACCATTTGTTGTCATATATAATCATTTGAAATATATATATATATATATATATAATATGCATTTCGCACCGTATTTTATTTATTTATCATTCAAATATTATTTCACACCGCTTATTTTATAGTAAACGCACTTGTCCCGCATTTTGCATTTTATCCGCACGAACTACACTTCTACTGCACCGTACTATCTAATCGATTTATGTCGCACATTACATTCCGCCGTTACCATTCGGAGCCTTAGTTAGCAATGAAACTGATCTAAACTACTTTTAGTTAGCTAGCTTTCAATTTGCATATATTTAGTTAATGATGATTCTGTTTTTTTTATTGAAATTGATATGAAACTATCTTTAGTTAGATCTATTTATGTTTCATTTTGAATCTGAAACATATTTAAAACTGAAACCTATATGTTTGTGGTTATGTTTGGATCTGAAACTGAAACATATCTTGAGTCCATATATGATCCGATTGTATCTCTATTGCTATGGTTTTCGTACTACTATTATTAAATATGTTTCTCTGGCTCTGCATTTAGGTGTTGACTTGTTGTGAACATATGCATATAGTACACAATTGCCACGTGATTGTGTCTTTGTTAGATATGAAAATGTGACTTTAGCTGATAATTTTTTCGGATTCGTATTTTTTCAGAAGACGGGTGATATTGAAATCTCCATTAAACACATACTTGGATTAGTCGGTCTTAGGTATGATTTCATTTAGAAGTTTGGATGTTGTGGCATATTGGAAAGAAAATTCAAGTCGCTTTAAAAAGTTATCACCAATGGCTTGTGATGTCCTTAGTATCCCTATCACAATGGTGGCGTCGAAATTATCACTTAGTATAGGTAGTTGTATTCTCAACAAATATAAGAGGTTCCTTTTTCCCACAAATGTTCATGCGTTGATATGTGCGAGAAATTGGTGTTGTGACTTTCTATTGGTGATGAGTTTGAATTTATCCTTGAGGAAGAGAAAAAAAATTAAGATTTGATAGTGTAAGTTTGATACTAATATTGCATTACGAGACGTTGATTTGTGTGACAATGTGAGTTTAAAACTTTGATATTGTAAAACATATAAATCATTTTGAATAATGAATATGAAATAATCAAATTAAAAATAAATGAACAATGATTAAATTAATTACAAATTGATGATTAACAAAAGGAAAATCCCATAAAAACCTTTAAATATCCAATGTTTTCCAATTAAAACCTCCAACTTCACATTTTTCATTTCAAGCCTCTAAATAAATTATTTTTCTTAAACAAACCTCGAACTTGTCTAAAATGTGCTCGATCGAAAGTTGACTAACGATCAATGCTAACTCTGTTTAAAAGACTAAGGTTATGAATGGTGACATAAAGCATAACGGTATTGATTAGCTTTTCGAGGAACCACCTTTGCATTGATCTGCATTTTTCTTAGTAAATTAACAAAATAATTAATATGTAAGTGTGGTACAATCTTTTGTGTTAAAATGTGAAAATTGTAAATGATCATCGTTCCGCACCAATAATGTGTGTTTCAAGTTACATTTCTTTTTTTGTTATTCAAAAATCTTTCAAAATATGAAAATTATTGTGTGAGTTAATGCATGATCATACAATTTGGTTTTATAAACTTTTAAGCAATATCTTATTAATCTATTTTAATTAATATTACAATCTACTTAACATGTAAAATATATATCATATATATATATACATATACATATATATATATATATATCAGATTATTTATTATGTTTTTCAATAATTGATAAGTTTTTGGTTTGATTTTTTTTGGGTTTTCGGATATCCCTTCGAATTCAGATTTGAACTCGGTTTGACTAATATCCAAAACCTAAAATATCGGACAACTAGGCAGAAAAACCTAACCGAAACCAAAAATCGAACCGAATAACCGATAACCGAAACAGAACTTGAACCGAAAAATAAAAAATGTTCTAAAAATTCCAATTGCTGAGAGTAAAGAAAAAAACCGAACCAAATCGAACCAAAATATTTCGGGTATCGAAAAACCGAAAGTACTAAAAATATCAAAAAACCTCAAAAATATGAGTGGATGAATGGTTATTCGGTTCGGTTGGTGAGATTATCGGTTATTTTGGTTAGAAGTATTTAGTAACCATTTGGTAACCGAAGCATTTCGGTTTGGTTCAGTTATCGGTTAGTTCGATTAGAAGTATTTAGTAACCATTTGGTAACTAAAGCATTTCGATTCGGTTAGCTAAGGAGATAACCAAAATAACAATTTTTTGGATATTTTGGTATTTCGATAATTTTTTGGATGGAATTTCAAATATATTTTTCGGGTAATACATACATTTTTAGATATTTAGTATAATATTTATATAGTTTTATAATATTGTATGTATATATATTTGTGTTTTGATTTTTTGGTTAACCAAAATAACCATGATTCGGTTTTTTGGTTATTAAAGTTCGATATCCATTCTGTTATTTCATGGTATCTAGAACCGAATAGAACGTTGTTTTTCGATTCGGTTTCTGTTCGGTTTCATTTTGATTTCTTGGTTTCGGTTTTTTTGCTCGGCCTTACTCAAAAATATCTAAAAGCAACCAAAAATAACAAAAGAAATACTCGAGAAATATTTTAAATTATGTTTTTTTTGTAAATAATACAAAAGGTGTTTTATATTTTATAGGTTATACTAATATCACTAAAATATAAAATGTCTTTTATGTTAATTATAGAATATGTATTTTGTACCGCTTTTACCATTCAGTTATTTATTGCGTCCCGTAAATTATTTTTTTACAATTCAAATACTATTTTGTACCGCTTTTTAATAACCACACTTGTCCCGCATTCTGTCCATACTGCAATTGAATCGCACCGCAAATTAAATTCACTTTTCCCGCACTATCAAAACCGCAGTTATCATTTGGACCCTAAATTTCAGTTAATTAACATATTTACTATGTTAATTATACCATTTTACATTTGTGCAAACTGAAAAAAAAGAAAATAGAGGTTGATGAAAAAAATCAATTAGAAGTTATCAAGTATCTATTTCTATATGAATTGAAATAAATTAATTCAAAGCCTTAATACATAATATGCTCTCATTATTACGTGACATCCTTTTTTATACTATCACCATCATGCTCTTCTTCTTCGGATCCTTCTCCAGTTCTCCTCCTCCTTCTTCCTCTTCTTCATCTTCATCTTCAGATCCTTCTTCATCACCTTCTTCAATTTCATCTTCGGCATCATATTGATTGCAAGTGTAGTTAGAAACAAAATCAAATAAGACCCGTCTTTGCAATTCTTAGAGAAACAAAATCGACAAAAAAACTGAAATCTAATTAAGCAAATCACCGAAACAAAACTGAATAAAAAACCAACATCTAAGTAAGGAAAGCAAAGATGGGTCAAATGAAAACGATCCAAAAATCTGTAAATAAGGTGGAAAATCTAGAGAATCAATTCCACTCGTAACACAGAGAAACAAAATAAAGAGTAGAAATAGTTTTCATGGCATCAATGTATCATGAAAAAGAGTACTTTAAGAAATGGTGTATGGTTGCAAAATTTCGTGGAACAACTGACGTGCAAGAAGCCTTCTTTCACGTAAGCCTTAAGAGGTAAGTGGAAGAAGCTACAGGGGATTTCAAGCAGAGCGCGTGAAGGGATTTCAAGTAGAGTGCGTAAAGGAATCTCTTTGTGCCACACATTGTAGTAGAATGTCTCGAAAAGATTAGAATTTCCATGGCATCTGGTTCATCTAAAATAGTTACTAAGATTGTATGTTATCTAGATTCGTCATCATTAGGAGATGAAAGTTCTGGATTCTTTTGGTTCAGAAAAAAGATAGTTCTTTCTTAATAGCTTCTGCTTGATTTATTTTCTCTTTATTTTGAATTGTGCAAATTTTATTAGTAACAAAGTAAATATGTTATTGATAAGGTTAAAGTCCGTTAAACAAAGTTATGGTTGACCGTTAGTCAATCCTTTGAAAAACAGTTTGGTCGAGTTGAAGGTTTATTAGAAAAAACTGATTGATTTGCATGTTTGAAAGGAAACACAAAAAGTTTAAGGTTTTATTGGAAAAACGTTAGATAATTGAAGGTCTATTTATCAAATTTTCTCATAAAAAAATTAATTACAAATTTATTGGTCATTCATGGACATATTCATTTGGACATAGTTTTTATTGGTTTTGGACACTTTTAGACGGTTGTCCATTATATACAGACCAATTATAATCTAAAAAATTAATGATCCATAGTAAACAGCTCAAATGGACGCTGGACTGATCTCTGATCTATCTCCATGTAATCATCTATTTGTTGTCTAGTCTTTAGGTCCAACTCAAATGCTGATAAACGTGCATGTAACTAGTTAAACATAGATATCATTTAATATATTGTGTATGATGTCTGAGTAATAATAACTTCTTCTACTCTCCACCAAATGTTCACATTTTCTGTTTCTCACATATTTATAAGTTTATTATATCTACAAAGGGACGATCAAATTGTCCATGAAAATGATCAAAAGCGTTCCATGTATATATGGATTAATGACTCCCACGCAAATTATGTTCTTCTTTGAGTATCATCAATTGCTCAGCCACCTAAACCAATTAAAGTTAAGTTAGATTATAAGTAAATCGTTACATTTTAAAAAATTATAATGAAAAAAGGAAATAGCATATATTTACTTCTTCAATGCTGCCATCTTCAATCTCTGTGTTGAAAGAAAGAAGTAAGCTTTCATGTAGCAAATTCTCTATCTCTTCCATCGTAATCACTGCTGAGATTAGTCATTGATTTACATCAAATCATAATTTTGTAGAAATCTTGAAAGAAATTAAAAAAAAAAGGCTATAATAGAAAACCATTAGATTGAGATAAGAGAAGAAAAAGATGGTGAACAAGTTCTTGAGACTTCTTGAGAGAATTTTGGCCTTCCCATTGATTCTTCACGGCTATCTGAAGTCCACCCCACCTCGAAAGAAGCTCTCCGATGTCGTCGGCCATAGGTTGCACGTGCTTCTGATGATGCCACGCGGTGGAGAGCACGTGAGCGTTGAAGGTTTTCCCACCGGTTCCCATATCTTTGGCCGGAGAAAACCAAAGAGAGATTGTTTTTTTCTTTCCGGCTGTAGACAACGGTTCTAAGTAAACGGAGAATAGAAGGTGGAAGATTTTGCGTATGGAAAGAGAGAGAGAAACGAATGTTGTATGTTTCTATTGTAAATCCTAAAATGGGAAAGGAGAAAAGTATAGAGAGAGAAAGCACCGGAAAACAAGGATCTATAGAGACGAGAGAGATTTGTTGTTTGACTTGAGACATTTGACCGGTCACTTCTGTTCCAACCTTTTCTTGTTGTTGTTTCGTCTTAACTTGTAACGTGTCCAACGTGATTCCACAAACTTGCTAATGAAACTGTAACGACTCCGACCCGGGGGTCAGGACTGCTCTAAGCGGTTTAGCCAAAACCGGAGCAAACTTCACCAACCGGACACTTATTTACCTCTGAC
>OVAN01002345.1:0-34027 GCA_900406275.1 Anastatica hierochuntica | reverse complement strand
CTTTTATCTTATTTTCGTCTTTGTTTGTTTTGTTCTTTGCATTTCTCATCTGTTAGCTAGTAGTTTCATCACTCTCTTCCTATTTGCTTAACTTAGGGAATTTTGTTACAATCATAGTGCTTAGATTCTTAGCTCTTTTGGGTTCGACCCTTAAATGCTACAATGCCTTGTCGTGCTCTTGCGGTTTAGTGAGTTGTTAGTCAATTAAGGCTTTAGAAATTTAAAACTTAAATTGGTTGATCGAAAACGAAAATTCCTCTATCAAGTTTTTGGCGTCGTTGCCGGAGAGCTAGTTTGATTTAACATTATGATTTCAAAGTTTCTTTAGACTAAGTTTTCTTTTATTTTGTTTAGTTACTAACTTTCTTTCATGTTTTTGTTCTTTTTGCAAGGTACAATCATAAGAGAGAAAGAAGATATCTTCTTACATGAACTCAATGTTGAAGCTCATGTTAGAGAGACAAGAAAGGATGTTAGCTTGGAACCCCATAAGCTATCAAGGAGCTTATGAAGCATCCAACTCAAAGGAGTATCAACCATATGGTGAGACATATCATCTAAGGAATAAATTATATGAGGTTCAAGAACCTCATTCTCTTTTAAATGTGGAAAAAGAAGAACAAAATGTTAATGACTTGCTTAGGAAGATTTTAAAAGAGCAAGAAAGGGGAAGGATTGAGATGAATGAACTTCTTAATTCTTTTTGCACTAAGAAGGATTTTATGGTTAAGGATCTTGGCTCAAGCATGGATGATATAAGGACACATGAAGAGTCTATCAACGGCAAGCTTACGCAAGAGGTTAAAGATCAAGAAGAAAAAAGCATTCCTCACTAGAAGACCGAAAAAGTGGAAATTTCTCCATTTATGTTGAGGAGGGTTTTGAAGAGGAATTGCAAACCAAGGTTGCATCCTTAGTCTAAGTCGATTACTCTACATGGGAATTTGAATTACCGCATAAACAAGAGATTTATGAAAATCTTATGTTGGGATTTGAATTAGAGGATATCAAGAGTTATTCATCCTATGGTGTAGAAGAAGAAATATGCTCATTTGGAAGGCAACTTGAGGACCCTTTTGAAAATGCATTGGTTTATGAATTCATAAAGAAAGAGGACTCAATCATTGAAAATAAAATCTCAAGCAAGGAATAAGTCACACTAAAGTGTACTCAAGAAGATGAAGAGGTCATTAACAAATGTGATATGCTATTTGGATACACTAGTGGAGAGATTTTAGATGAAAAGCTTGAGAGAGATGTGCAATCCAAAGAAAGTGAAGTTTCTTTGTTTGGACCCACCTTGCTTATGTGGGATTGCTTGGATATTCAAAGGAGTGAGATAATTGAAGCATGTGAAGACCTTATTAGTCTTTGCACCAACTTGGATGTTATGCCCCAAGAGCTTGGTGAAAGATTTGCACAAGAATTAAAGAAAGAAGAAGAATTGAACGTCCCAACAAAAGAAGAAACACATCTGATTCCTATCTCCATTGCTAAAAGAGAAGTAAAAAAGGAGAAGCATATTGAGAAAGAAGATGATCACAAAGAGGAACCTCAAACGAGTGTTCAAAAAGAAGAGTCTTCAATGGTACAATACTTTGACAAAGACCCATGTCAAGTCTCCACAGAGGAAGTGAACATCAATGATCTGAGAAGAAAGATACCCTTTGGGAGATAAGGATCGACGAATTTCGGGGTTGGTTCTATGATGAACATGAGTCCGGTGATCCATGGCTTCATCAAGGGAATCTAAAAACAGTGTCAAGCTTAGAGACATTAAACAAGCGCACTTGAGAGGCAATCCCATGAGTATCCTTTTATTTCTATTCGTTTTTAAGTTCAATTTTAAATTGTATGCTCGTGGTTTATGTTGGATTTTGAGTGTGTTTAGGGTGAATTATTGTTCATCGTTCCTTTGAGTTGAGCTAAATGATTAAGAATGCTTTCCACTTAGAATTTGCTAAGTTAATGGTTTGAATTTGAGTTAAGCACATAATTTAGAGATGTCAATGATTAGCGCAACGCATGAAGTTGAGTTCGTGTGGTTTGATATTAGAAAATTTTGGTGAATTTGATCTAGCTTAGTTAGTTTGGAATTATAAATCGTATGAGCTAGAGTTTGGAAAGTATTTGAATGATTTTGCTAAGTTGATTTGAGTAGAATCATTTGAGTATTGACTTTTGCTTGAAATTATTGTGGTTCATACTCTCACTTAGCATTTCATTCGGATTTAATTGTCTCTTAATACTTACATTATCGAATTCTCTTGTTTAGGTACCAAACTCAATCAAAACACCACCTCGGAAAGATCATAGAAGGGACTCTAAGGAAAATAATGGCAAACTCAAGAAGCTCAAATTCAATTCTTTTCCAAGATATCTTGAGGCTAAGGGTCCTCTACAACCCACTTCCATCTATAACTCCAAGTTAGTACCTCTATCCATTGTTTATACCATTTTCCTTTTTACTTTATTGTGGTTTGGTCTCCTTCGTCGGATATATTCACTCGCCGAGACGGTGATGAGTAAGTCCGGGAGAGGAGAATGTTACTAATGGTCTTTTTAGTTGTTTTGTGTTGTTTTCCTTTCTTTGAGTCTCATATAGGTAGCATCGTTAATAGTTATGACATAGAAAAACCAAAAAAATCGAAAAAATTTGAATCTTTTATACTCTTGTTATTAGGATTGAGTCTTAGAAGCATATAGGATGCATTTGCATTTGCATGAGGGCTATGATTGAATTGTCGCATAATTGGACTATTCTTAGGAGTTGAATTGAGACTCTTGCTAGTAGTATCATGTAGCCTTCGCCAAACCGAAAAAATGGAAAATCCATGCTCTAAACTCTCGGCTTAATTGTTTGCGTCTAGATTTGATCTTGCATTATTTGAATTCAACCCTATTGAACTTAAACGTTAATGATCTTTTGAATTAACCTTGATTATGGGCTTGAAATACATGAACCATGGTGTAAACACATTGACACTCGGTTCGTCTTATCCCTTTTTACCACCCTTAACCAATCTGAGTGGCCATTCTAATTTTAAGGATGGCTCCCCACCTTTAACCCCAACCTTTTGTTTTAAACCCCACATTTTTCTTGATTGAGTGAGGCATATTTTGATGCATTCATATGTAAAACCTCGTGAGTATTGGGACGACAAAGAGGATCCTTCTTAGAACTAATCTCATTTTAAGGCTAGTATAGATAGGATGAGGTTAGATAAGAGTGTGTGTACTTGATGCGCATGGGTTAGGAATGATTTATATTGTCAATTGTGGGTTCAATGAGAAAAGCCTTAAAAGAAGAAAAAGAAGAATGTGATACACTCAAGGAGGTGAAGAAAAGAAAGAAAAAGACAGATCAAGTTTGTAAGAGGAAGACAAAAGATCCTAAGTTAAGAAAATGAAAAGTCTAGAGTCCAGAGACTAGAAAAAGGGATCAATCTAAGTAAAGGTAGAGATAAGAGCTATAGCTAAATGAAAAAGAAAGCAAAATCCTTATAGTGTGTTACTAAAGAACTAAGTGTCTTGATTGAGAAGTAATTGGTGTGTTTCTAGTTGTTCATTAAGAAAGAAGGAAGGATAGAACTACGGAGTATATTTGGGATGGGAATGAATTAGAGAAGGCTAGCCTTTATATGAGTCAATGGTCCCTTTCTCCCTCATTTTTACTACTTGAAATGCATATTTTCAATGAGAGAAAACAACAAACACTTAAAGAAAGCCTCTCTTTTTCACTCAAAAGCCTCTTTCTTGCAAGACAAATAGGTTTGTATTTCGTACCCATAGGTGAGGTTCTACATATAGATGTTAAATGAATGTTAAAGGGTTGTTGGATATGAAATGCTTGTGAAGGTTTATGCATAGACTAACTAGCATGACTTTGGAATAGTATGGCGAAGTACGAGAGAGTAAGATTGACTCTTGCTACTTGCTACTACTTCCTAAGGATCTAATTTCAACTACCTTTGCATTTCCTTGTGATTATAAGTCCTCACCTTCAAACTTATTTCTCGGTTTGATATTTGTTCACTTACTTGAGGACAAGCAAGGGTCAAGTCCAAGGGAGTTGATATATGTGTATTTTGTATCATTTTTAGTACTAGTTTTGCATGGTTTTCAATCTCTTTTAGCTCATTTAGAAGCTTTAATATTAGTTTTAGTCTCATTTAGTTTAGATTGATCATCTTATAGTCTTAGGCTATATTTGGTGCTTTTCATTGTATTTCTTTAGAATTTTAGGTACTTTGGAGCTCAATAGATGGATTGAAGAATTCAAAAGGCATGGAGCTTAAAGAATCATGAAGAAAATGTTTTTGGATGCAAATGGGTAGATATTAGATGGAGAACAAGCCAAAGTGTCTTAAATATGTGATCCCATAGATGTTTTCCCGTGCTTGGATTTATCTCAAATTATAAGAAAAATATAGGAAATTGAGTTAGCTTCGTTTTGGCGGTGGTTCCAGCTCATTCCGAGCTACGTTTCAAGAGTTATGATTGAAACACCAAAGACACGTGTTGCTGGGAGGAGCCTGGCGACCAGTTCTGGGTGTTACAGACTGCCAGCCAAATGGGTCCAGACCATCAGGTGCTGCTGGGAGGAGGCTGGCGGCCAGTTCTGGGTGTTTCAGACCGCCAACCAGAGCTCCCTGACCCGCCAGGAACCTCCAGAGACACAAAAATTGTTTAGATCCGACCCGGTTTGTCCCGGATGTACCCAATTCAACCCTTTCCTCTATAAATACTCAATGTTAACCTTCTTAAAACCCTAAGCTACCTAAGCAACAATTTCTCTTCTTAGTTTTCTTTGTGATTTAGGATCTAAAAAAGTTGTAATCAAATTTTATTTTGGATCATTTTTAGTTTTTAATGCATTTGATGTCTCTTTTATTCTTACTCTTCATGTGTTCTTCAAAGTTTCTTCATTTCTAGTAAAGTTTGGATCTTTCTTGAATTTCGAATATTTTGTTAGCATCTTATCCATCTCATCTCATTTCTACTCTTCTTCTAACATGAATCTTTAACGATGGTGACTNTCATGTGTTCTTCAAAGTTTCTTCATTTCTAGTAAAGTTTGGATCTTTCTTGAATTTCGAATATTTTGTTAGCATCTTATCCATCTCATCTCATTTCTACTCTTCTTCTAACATGAATCTTTAACGATGGTGACTAGTCTTTGGGTTTTCATGGCTTTTAGTGAGTAGTCTTTAGTTGGATCATGGGTTATCTAGATTAGGTTGATTTGATAATTGAATAACGATAATTTAGGTTTTTTCTTGTTAGATCATTCATATTTGATTGTGTTTAATGCTAGATTAGACTTGGGAAAGTCATTCTAGACTTAGTGCATTTTGTTGCCCGGAAGGTGTTCGATGAAATGCTTGAACCAACCTTAGGTGAGCTTTAATGCCTAGCCAATGGGAATTGATGATTTGGGTGTTTGCTGAACTAAATGGACTTGTTATTAATGCTCATTGATCATTTGATTGCAATTGGGAAATTTGCTAATTATGTGATTAATGAAGTGATTAGTTCCATGAGAATGGATTAATCATATTTGTGAGTTCCATGTTCTATGATAGTGCTTCATCCAATCTTTGCATCATTGTTTGATTGTTATTTCATCCTCATGATAGTTATGCCCATGTTTCAATGTTTATTTTATCTTATTTTCGTCTTTGTTTGTTTTTTCTTTGCATTTCTCATCTCTTAGCTAGTAGTTTCATCCCTGTCTTCCTATTTGCTTATGTTAGGGAATTTTGTTACAATCCTAGTGCTTAGATCCTTAGCTCTTTTGAGTACGACCCTTAAATGCTACAATGCATTGCCATGCTCTTGCGGTTTAGTGAGTTGTTAGTCGATTAAGGCTTAAGAAATTTAAAACTTGAATTCGTTAATCGATAACGAAAATTCCTCTATCAATTCCCAAGGCTTGAATTACTCCCAACTGTTTGCCCCTTATTGCGCAGGTTCGATCCGAAGCTGGGGAATAAAATTTTTCCCTCACTGCTTTGGTAGGAAGACGTTACTTGACCATTCATTCATATGAATTCATGCTGCTTTGAACCCCTTAGACGTCTGCTTGCTCCTAGCCGGAATATCGTTGATTACGGTTGCAATTTTTGCTGGAAGTTCCTGGTGCTTCTTGACTTCTTACTTCTAGCTCTAGATCTTTTGAATTTAAAACTCGCAATATGATGAGAATTTGGGAAACTTTTTCAAGAATCTCGGCTGTTTGTTTAGGTTACGTTAGGATTATTGAATAAAAGGGGGAAATTGCTTCGATATATGTGCTCCCTTATCATCACGTGTGTTTATAGCTTCACTTCTTTCTCTTTCTTCTTCAATATTTCAATTTTTTTCCACATTCTTGCCTTTTCTCTCTACTCCCTTTCCTTCTTCTTGAGAAAAGTTTCCTTTTGGAATCCACATTCGAGCTCTATCCCATTCGAGATCTCAAGTTAGAATCTCCTTCTCTTTCTCCTTTTTTCTTCTTTTCGGTTAGGATCCAAGGGATATCTTTAGGATGTAGGTTCCGCTTAGCTTCTAGGTTTCTTGCCCCTTTTCGAACCCTAGATCTGAAAAACCCAGATCTTCTCAGGTCACAATGTGCAGCTCCACCGAAGAATTCTCTCCGAAAGTCTCTTCATCCATCGGTGCCCGGGTCCGGAAAACACATCTGATTAGAACTAGTCCCTCTTCGGAGGTAGAAGGATCTTCAGAGCGCATAGAGATCCAAGAAGTCACCGCAATACCTCTTCGCACTGTCGTGGGTCCGAATTCTCTGAATGTGGGTCCCTTCTCATATGTCGACTCCGAGCTTCTTGAAGCTTGGAAGCATCAGTACTTTCTTGAAGAGGGTCTGAGATTGCGGGTGGCCAAGGACGGCGAGAGGGCTTCTGAGAATCTCGGGGATGAGATTACGATGTACGAAGGTTACTTCGAGGCTTGAGTCAGGGGTAGGATACCGACTCTAGAGGTGAAGATCTCGAAGCAATTCGGTATTTTTCCTTCTCAGCTGAACCCACCTTCCTGAAGAATTCTCACTGCCGTTCAAGTCCTCAATGACTTCCACGGGTTTGACCTGGGCATTAATGAGCTCCTTTACGCTTATTACTTCTCCCCTGTATCTTCTGGCGAAGGCAGATACTACTTCCATCCTCGGGCTGGTGCTCCTTTGGTCAAGGAGCTAGAAAAGAGCGAGAGGAAGGGGGTCGCCTTTGCTAAGAACTGGGTACAAAGATTTTTTTATGAAAGTCGGGTTGACGCCTCGCTTTTCTATCTTCTGAAAGTTTACTGATATGTATAGGATGTTTCCCTTTTTATGGTGCTTGGACCAGGTGCTAACCTTGTAATCTTTTACTTTTATAGAGGTATCGATGGAGAAGTCAGAAGAAGACAAGGAGGGTGCTGAGGAGGCTTGGGAGATTTCGATTGAAGAAAGAAGTATCCCGTTTCTCTTGAGTGAAGAGGCGTTAGGGCTAAGCAGCATTAGAGATTTACTTTCTCCTTTCTTTTATGCTTCTAATTTTACCTTTTGCTGACTTCTTTTCGCATGGCAGAAAATATGGCAGGATTTGGACCCAAGGTGCTGGAGGATTTCAAGAGAGCTCAGGCGGCGAGGAAGGCTTAGCTGGAGTGAGGGAGCAAGACTATAGAGGTAGTGGAGATCTCGGACTTCGGAAGAGAAGACCCTCCTTGAGCAGGAGATTGTTGGTCAGAAGGCAAAGGCGGTCACATTTTTGGAGGAGATGACCATGGCCGTAAATGGTGTTAAGATCACTGGCCGCTGGGAGATGGCCAAAGATTATCTTAAAGGGGAGACGGAGTCCTGGGACCTGGCGGAGAAATTGGAGAACTACAAGATGGTGGCGACAACGGAGGCAGAAGAACAAGGCCTTCCTGCTCCCACCTTTGAAGATGAGGCAAAGATTCCTCCTGTAAAGTCTAGTGCAACGCCGATGGATTCATACACCAATGCCGACAAGTCTCCTTCTGTAGATCCTCCAACTGCCTAACCTCTTATCCCAGAACCAAGACCCAAGCTACTCTACCCTTGAGGTGTTTTATCTTTTCTTTTTTCGTTGATGATGATATGCCCCTGCGTGAGCCTAGTTCTGCCCCTTGTGGGCTTGTTTAAGACTTTTTATGGCCTTAGTGACCATGACTCTTTGGTGGCCTTCTTGGCCTTAGTTTTGATCTGCCCTTCGAGGCTTCGAACTCATGTTTTGGCCCTTCGTGGCCTTTTTATGAATATTTTGTGTTCCTTTAATCCTTTCTGCCTTCTGCTTTAACAAGCTATTAGTTAGGATATAAAGATACCACTCATCGTCTGGCTTTTATAAGCCTTTTTCGACGTCTTGGTCGTTTGGCCTCTAGCTTTAGGCCTCTGGCTTTCGTTGTGTCATAGGAGAACTTGTTATCCACCTTTTTTTTGAGATCCTACTTCTTGTATTTGGACAATACTTAGGCTTTTGAGCGTGTTTTGCCCCCACTTAGGCGACTACTAGCCCTTGGCGTTTTGCTATCCAGGGGTAACTTACGAATTTTGGCACTCGTTTACCCGGAGGTAACCACTTTCTTTTTGACATTCTGCTACCCGGAGGTAACCACTTGCTTTTTGGCATTCTGCTACCCGAAGGTAACAACTTGCTTTTGCTGCATTCTGCTTCCTGCAATGAAGTCACTATCAGTCTTATTGATTGTACTGGTATGGATCTTCCCCACAAAGAGACCCAACTTCCAGTCTTTTCTTCTGCTTCCCACGTCTGGTAAGCAGGTATGGGTGATGCTCTTATGCTCAGGCCATACAGCTTTTCGCCTTTACTATGACCTGGAAAGCAAGGTTAAGCAATTTTTCTTCCTGCTCAGCACTCTGCTTTGTGATGGGCCACTCTCTGGTAAGCAAGAATAAGCTTTTCGCTTGTGTTTTGGAAGGGTATGTTGTTTGTATTACTCTTCTAACGAGGAATAGTTATTCAACTTATTTGCCCCTTGCTTTGGCTGACTTTCTTTGGGAAGATGGCTATATTTTTTAGTGATATCCGTCCATAGACGCAACATGATTACAAAAAGAAAGATGTAAAAGAAATCAAAACACCAAAGCCAAAAGAATGTATCAGGTATGAGGTCGTCTGGGTCAGAAGCATTCTTTAGAAGAAGTAAGATTTTAGGTGTAATGAGTTCTAGCTATTTGGTTGTACTTTTCTGTACCTATCTTGTAACTTGTATGCTCCTAACCCTCGGACTTCTACGATCTGATATGGTCCTTCCTAGCCAAGCGTGAGCTTGCCTACGACCTTATCGCGTGTATTATCGAAGACTCAGCGCATCACCCATTTGTCTTGCTGAAACATCCTGGTTCGCACCTTATTGTTGTAGTTTCTTGCTACTTCCTGCTGGTATTACTAGTTTCTTACTCTCGCGGCTTCCCCTTTTTCATCAAAGTTCTCGGGACAAAGCCATCAGTTCCTCGTTTTCCCTTGGGGTCAGAAGCTCTGTCCTGGCTGTAGGGACGTTGACCTCAGCAGAGGACATTGCCTCTTATCCATAGACCAAAGCGAAGGGTGTTTCCCCTGTTACGGTCTTGTTGCTGGTTCGACAGGCCCATAGAGTGGCTGGAAGCTCTTCAACCATGTTGCTTACAACTTGTCCAGGCGCTTCATTAGGAGACTCACCACGATTTTTTCCATGGATTCCGCGCTGCCCTTTAGACTGCAGATGTCTTGGAGTGGCGAAACTCAACTTTATGCCTCAGCCTTCACAAAACTTCTTGAAGTTTTTGCTCGTGAACTATGGGCCATTATCCATTACTATTTCGTGGGGAACCTTTTGATGTGGACATTCGTAATCTTGCTTAGAGCTTGTGCCTCTATTCACTTGGAAAAGTAATATGTCACTAGCAGGAGGTATTCGAGCTGACCATGAGCCGTTGGGAATTTTCCTAAATTGTCCATCCCCCACTTCATAAATGCCCAAGGGGTACTGACAGATTTGAGGTTTTCAGGAGCTAGCTTGGATGCTTGTGCATGTCTTTGACATTTTTCACAGTAGTTTGCCATTTGGAGGGCGTCGTTGGCCATGGTTGGCAAGTAGTATCCCGCCCTCTTGGCTCTTAGTACTATAACTTTTCCGCTGGAGTAAGATCCGCATTCTCCCTCGTGCAATTCCTTGATGACAAAATCAGCATCTTCTGGCTTTACGCTCTTGAGATAGGGGCCTGAGAAAGATCTTTTGTAAAGTTTTCCTTGAATTAGATAATAGCGGGACGCTTGCCTTTTTGATCTTGCGGCACTCACTCCTTACGTTAGGCAGGACATCATACCTTAGAAAGGAAATTAAGGGATACATCCATGTCTCTTCTTCTTCGATGTTAGAGAATTGAAGTCCTTCTGCTTCTTCATTGGTAGCTGGCCATTGGAGCATGAGCAAGATTATGCTGATTGGCTCCATGGTTTTTAGGGCAGAAGCCAAGTTGGCAAGAGCATTCGCGTGCGAGTTCTATTCCCTGGGGAATTGCGAGAGCTCGCATGCTTTGAATGAGCTGAGAAGCTTCTTGGCTATGACCAGATACTTGGTCATACTGGCATCTCTTGCCTGATAATCGCCTTGCGTTTTGGTTTACAATTATTTGGGAGTCATTGTAGACTCATAGGTTCTCTATTCCTAAATAATTTCCTAAAGTGAGTCTTGCGAGTAAGGCTTCATATTCGCTTTCGTTGTTGTGGTTTTGAAGTTGCACCTTAGTGCTCTTGATGCCACCTCTCCTTTTGGTGAGAGAATTACTAAACCTACCCCAGCTCCTCATATGTTACTAGATCCATCTTCGTAGAGCGTCCATTCTCCTTCGTTCTTGTTTTCTTGTTGGATCCTAAGTTTGTCTTCTGCCCCAGGTATCATCAGCGGGGATAATTCAACTACGAAGTAAGCCAAGACCTGCGATTTGATTGTTGTGGCAGGGCGGAAGATTACGTCGTACTCTCCTAGTTCCACTGCCCACTTGGCTAATCTTCTGGATACCTCTGACTTGTGGAGTGCAGACTTTATGGGTGAATGACGTGACGACAACAACTGGGTGAGCCTAGAAGTAGGGACAGAGCTTCCTGGTCGAGATGACCAAGGAAAGAGCCAGTTTCTCGAAAGGGCTGTAGAGGGTTTCGGTGTTTATGAGAGACTTGCTTACGTAGTACACCAAATGTTGTTTGCTTGCTTCCTCCCTAGACAAGAAGGCGCTTACGGCGTGCTCGGAAACCGCCACGTAAAGGAGCAGAGGCTCATTGTCTTGGGGCTTAGAGAGAAGAGATGACATGGTGAGATATTCTTTGAGCTTGATCAAGTCGTCCTCTGCCTTCTGATTCCACACGAATTTGTCGGTGAATTTAAGGGCTTCGAGGAATGCGTGGGACTTGTGCGACAACCTAGATATGAACCTGCTTAAGGCTGCCATTCTTCCTGTCAGCTTCTGCACATCTCGTGGAGTCTTGGGTGAAGGAATTGCGTGAATTGCCCTAATTTGTTCCGGATTCGCTTCGACCCCTCTGTATGTGACTATGTACCCCAAAATTTTCTAAGAGCTCACTCCAAAAGAACATTTAAACAGATTGAAGTTCATGTTATATTTCCTTAGTGTAGAGAAAGCCAGCTGCAGGTGGGTGATATGGTCTTCTGCCTCCAGGGACTTGACAAGCATGTCATCAATGTAGACTTCCATGGTCTGACCAATTTGGTCTGCGAACATCATGATGACTAGTCTATAGTAGGTAGATCCTGCGTTTTTTAAACCGAAAGGCATCACTTTGTTACAGTAGATTCCTCGCGACATCATAAAGGAAGTCTTCTCCTGATTGTCGGGGTGCATAAGTATTTGGTTGTATCCGAAGAAAGCATCCATAAAGCTCATCAACTGGTGTTCTATCGTAGCATACACCAACTTGTCTATATGAGGCAAGGGGAAAGAGTCTTCTGGACAGGACTTGTTAAGATCTGGGAAATCTATACAAACCCTCCACTTGTTGATCTTCTTCCGGACCACGGCGACATTTGCTATCATTGATGATAGCATCTTGTCCAGGTGCGTACTTCCTCCTTTTCTACTTGAATGCTGGTATTTTTGATCCACTTGTAGTATGTGTACTATGACATCGGGGTCTATAGCTGGCATATCCACATGAGGCCATATAAAAGAGTCAGCGTTAGACCTCAAAAAGTCTATTAGCCTCTGGCATAGGCCTTCTTCTAGCCTTGACCCCACTTTGAGATTTTTCCCCGGCTCTCCAAGTATTAGGGGTATCTTGTCCAGCTGCTCTACTTCCGGCTCCTCAGTATGCTATGCAGGAAGTGGCTTCTGTAATTCTTACAAGGGGGCTGTCTTTCCTTTCAGAGTGGTGTGGTAGCACGATCGAGCATTCTCTTGGTCACATTTGATTTATTTGATTCTTCAAGGTGTTGGGAACTTCAACACTTGATGTAAAGTTGAAGGAATTGCTCTCATCTCGTGTATCCAGGGTCTGCCCATGATCAAGTTGTAGACAGAGGGGCAGTCTATAACAGAAAACTTGGTGGATAAGTTTATTCCTCCGACGCAGACTGGCAACGCTATCTGTAATAATTCTCAATAAAAATTAGAAAACGGCGAGACCTAGAGGAAGAAGGATAAAGACTGAGAAGACAAACTAAAGATGGTTTTAGTGAATGATAGGCGTATTGAGAATTATGTAAGCGTGTAACGCCACATAATGGATTTGACATTAGAGAACGTTTTGGAATTAAATGGTCGAGATAAGCATTAGTAAGTTCGGGTAAAAACCCTAATTACTGAAAATTCTATGGTTGAAGCGGAATTGACGGAAATGAGAGTTAAGCCAAAGACTTAGAAATAGCCATGGTCGGGATACAAGCAAAGTTGGGTAAACTAAAATATTCATGGGGACATGGATAAGATTGGTCGGGAAGATTACTTCTTAAGATAGTTGAACTGGTTTTATTAAACCGTAAAGGGTGTATATCGAATTTCTCGGATGGTGTGAAGCGGTAAACAGAGTGCTAGTTTAGTTATTTAAGAGAAGGCAAAAATTTAAAGTTGGAGTCATGAAGAAGTTATTCTTGAGCCGACAGAGGTGGAATGGCCTAGGAAATAAGTGGTGAGAAATTTCCCTGGAGAAAATTGAGTTTTACTCAAAGAAAAGGAATTTCCGACCATCTGAATGGTGTACGGCACAGTCGGATCCGTGTAACGATCGTTCTGCACGTCCGGATGCGCTCAGTCTGAAAGCAGCTACATTCGAATGGGTGAAAGGCAATTTGTCTGTGTGCCTGCTTTACCTGCCAAGAGTGTCTGCTTCAGCAGAAGCAACTGGGCACGTGTCAGCAGATGGACCGAGCAGAATGTCATGCAGCTTCTATCGGTCCGACAGCTCGTGCTTGCGGACAGCAAGCATTTGCTCATGCAAAACCTTTCCCATCGAGTCTCCTAACCTATATAAACTCCTGGAGCTCATGCTTCTTGGTCCCAAACAGAATCCGACCTTAGAACAAATTTTCCACAAGAGAAAAGGTGATCCGACCGCAGCAGAATCTTGTCCGACCATAGCAGGACCAGTTCTGACCATAGATAAACCTGTCCGAATAGGAAATTCTCAGGTAAGAACTTCCAGCTTTAGTTTTTCCTTAGCATTTGGTAACCTAAGTGTGGAAATATGTTCGAATACCATTTCGGACTAACGGAACATGGGGAAATACTTTTCTATTGATCTTAACAACAAATTTAGAGGTCCGAAACTCAGTCGACATTTCTGTAAGAGCTTAACCTTTCTCGGACCCAATCCGACCAGTTTATCCGAACACTAAGGTGAGTCTCAATTATAGGGTTGTATGTGTTTGTGCGGTTAGTGCCTGCAAAACAAGATAATTTGTGTGATATGTGTGGAACCGTAGAAGTATGAAAATGGATAAATATATGGACGACATAGGAAAACGGTTAATGATAATAATGATTGATGATTATGTGATAGTGTGATGCATGATGATTGATGGCATGATGTTCATGTGATATTTGATGATTTTCTTGATGCATGCATGCTAAGAGAGATATTAGGTTATATCGTTCGGACTTCGGCTCGGAGAGTATAACATATTATTATATGTGATGAATTCAATGTGATATAGCATGCATGATAGTGGCGTTATATTGTTTGAACATCGGTTCGGACAACGTATCTTTTTGGTCTCAGATTCACTTGGAGAGTAACCCGGATTTGATTGTGATGGGTTCGCTTGCTGAGGAACCCGTAGTGTGAATTCGGCACTCGGGTAGATTGTCATGAAAGTCATTGGTATCCACCTAGAGAATCGCTTCTCGAGGCCGTACCAAAATTAGTCCTGGAAGGTTATGTTGAGCAAGGTGATAAGGCTTGCTACCCTCGACCGGTGCAGGCAGGCCGCATGACGATGCGGCAAGTGTGTTTTATCCGGGCCATAAGCTTTTTACACTTTGTGTCTAGAGTCAATGGGCACAAGAAGGGATGTGCATTGGATTGTGGTGGGTGGATTTACCGAATGCAAGGGGGAAGCCTCGATGATCCAACGGGATCAACCACTCTCGAGGGAGTGGATGTGTGTTGCATTGCATGATATTTATTTGAGTGTTGGCATATCTTGCTTGATGGGACATTATGATATATTGTTGCTTGTTTACTATTATGTATATCTCGTATCGATAAGTTATCTTAGACCCATTTCTCACTGAGCAATATAGTTGCTCATTAGACTCTTCGTTTTGCAAAAAACCATTAGTGGGGGACTTGACGGGTGTGGAGGAGAAGACGTGACCGTTGTAGTTTTCGTTTCCCCTTTTTGATAAAAGTTATGTTTGTATTATATAACGTATGGATTTTTGAAGTGTTAGGCTCAATATTTATAATGTTTGTATGATGTTTAACACTTAATATATATAATGTACAAAATGTTTAAATAACTAAAACCTAAGTTTCACCTGAAAGCGGAGTCCTGGTCCGGGACAAACCAACTAGCATGTTAGCTTAGGGCGGCTGGCCGAAAGCTAATTCTGCTAGGGATGTACGTTTGGGTTTCGGTTCGGGAATTCTTGAATGTGTTTTGGGGTTCTTGGATCGAGGGTTTGGGCGTACATTAGTGCATCTTCGGTTTAGTAATGGGTTTTCTTAGTTATTTGTACATATTCTTGTTTGATTGTTGTGCGGTTAATTAATTTGACTTTGACCTAGACTTTATCAGAGGTGTTACACTATCTCTCCGACAATCTGCTTGACTTCTCCACTGAAGCCTACTAACGGCGTGGCCTTCTTGGTTAAAGCTTCCTTGGTTAAACCTAGATCTGTGTATGCCCCCAAGAAGCGCACGTTTGTAGAACTTCCATTGTCGATGAGTACTCTCTTCACCAAAAAATTCTCCACCGATAAGGAAACAACCAAGGCGTCATGATGCGGAGTCAGAACTTTGTCTTGTTCCCCAGTCGTGAAGCTTATGGCCTCTTGGCTATGCCCTAGACGATTGGCATCTGGGAAGCCATAGTTGCTTTTTGTGATCCTTGTGCTTTTCTTTGCGGCAACATGTGTGATGCCGCTAACTTCAGATCCTCTGGATATGACATTGATTCCTCGATCGTGTCTTGGAGAGTCTAGAGCTTGGCGTCTTGCTGGAACGCCCTTTTCCTGGTTACTTAGCATTTCCTTGGTCCTGTTATAGAGAAACTCTCGCAATTGCCCTTTCTTGAGCAATTCGTAGACTTCCAACCTTAGGGATATGCAATCCTCCATTATGCGACCATGGTCATTGTGGAAGTTATACCATTTGTTAGGGTTCCGGCGGTGATCAGGTGACCTTATCTTCTGGGACCACCTGACTTGGTCTCCCATCTCCTTCAAGACTCCCACCAGTTATACTTTCGATATTGACAGATTCGATATATCAAGCCAAGTGTTCGTCGTGAGAGGTCTCATGCCGTCTGGCATACCCATAGGTTTGTGCCCTCCTATGGCTCCTTTCACTCTGCTCTCTCCAGAAGGTCTTTGATAGCACTTATCATCCCTAACAGTCTTCTCGGTCCTCATGACTTGAGATTCTTTCCTAGCAAGCAGATCATCTTCCCATTTGATATGCGCCTGAGCACGAGCAAGTACATCCTCCATCGTCTTACACTGGTACTTGGTCAGCTCTTTGTACAGATCCTCTTTTAAAGGCCAAATCTGTGGCGACCATGCTACAATTTTGTTTTGTAACCTCCTAATTATTGAAGTGTTGCACATAACTTCTAAGAAGTTCCATCTTGTGTTGCTTGATCTCAGAAAGATCGTCAACAACTTGGGGGTCACCCTGCTGCTGGTAAATTGCTCTATGAACAAGTCCGTCAGATGAGCGAAGGATCCCACGGTTCCAGTTTGAATCGTGAAGTACCACTGCATGGCGGTGGCAATCAGACTGGATTTGAACCCCTTTGACATGGTGGCCTCTTTCTGTACTTTCTGAATTACGACGGTAAACATCTTCTGGTTGTACTGTGTGGTGTGGTTATCCAGATCAGAGGTTTGATGTGTACATATTTTCACACATAATTAGATGAATTTTAGTTTAGTTTCATCCACTTTTAAGTTGTAATTATTGCATATAAGTCTTAGAATCCATTAGTTAGAGTCTAGAGTCTAGTTTCGGAACATATTGCATTTGCATACATTTTCTTTGCATTTGTATGTGCAAATTTGAGATGGATTTATGGAGGCTCTAGAGATGGATTCAAGGTGGATTTGGAGCTTAGAAATCAAGGAAAAGAGGAGCTAAATGCTATGGAAGAAGTGGGGATCAACAAGGCATCAAAGAGGAGTAACAAGCCATAAGAAACTGCAAAGGGAACCAGCCATTGACCTAGAGGTCGATGCTGTGTCTCCAAAGGTTGATGCAAGGTCTCCTTTACAACCTGCTGCAAAAGGCAACGCAGCATTGACCTCGGAGGTAGATGGTGGGTCTCCTGAGGTTGATGTTGTGTTGCCTTTATCTGAAAACACCCTTTTTAAGGCTTCCTCTCTTCTCTCTTTAGTATAAATACCCTCTTATGTTCCAAGAACAAAAGACCTTGTAAGAGCTCTTTGTTTTGTTTGAGTGATTTGGATCTTATCTTTCTCATCTTTCTCTCTAGATCTATTCTTGTAAAACCATGGGAGCTCAAAGATCCATTTCTTGTCTTTGGATTTCCATGACTTTTAGTGAGTAGATCCATATTGGATCTTGAGATATGGTAGGCTAAGGTTAGATCTAAGGTTGTAATGGATGTTTATGCTAGATCTTGGCATAGATTCCTACTAGATCTAGTTTAGTTCTTTAAATTTCATTGCTTGCTCAAAGACGCCTAGAAAGTGTTTGATGAAATGTTTGTAAGAACTAGATCTATATTTTTCACCTTGAGCTATGAGAGTAGTTTGCCCAAAGGGACACCATGCTGTTAAATGGCTAAAATGGCTTGAGACTCACTATCACATACATGCTTAGATAGACAACAAACGAGAGTTGATCCTTGTAGTATGTATAGGTGAATAGATCTCCGTCACGAGAGTGGGTTAATCGATTATAGAGAGATCCTTGGTCTAGGAATAGCTTCAATCCTCTAATAAAGCTTTACCCAAATCCATTACATCCTTAGATTGGACCGGAACTCGTAACCATTGTCTCAAGATCCTATCTTTTCTTGTCTTACTTTTATGCTAGTTTGTTTATTGCTTTCTTTTACGCATGTTCACCATGGTTGTCTTTGAATTCGATTAGGCTTAGTAGAGACTCGTGACAATCTCTTACTAGATGGCCCCCTAGACAAGAACCCTTAGTGCATTCTCTTTGTTTAGGTTCTACTAGTATAAGTCTTTAAATCCTCGGACGACCCTAAAGTACTACGATTGACTCCGTTCTCTTGCGGGATTGAAAGTAGGGCGATAGGTTTTAAATATTAAACTCGAACCACGTCAAGTTTTGGCGCCATTTCCATTGGATTTAGGCCTTAGCTAGGATCTTCAAAGAGATTTCTTGAATTCAAGGACTAGGATTTTATCTTTTTGCTTATTTTATCTAATTTTCTTACTTTCTTTTGTTGATTTTCTTTGATTTGTGAAGGTACATGATAACAAGATCAAGAAGTGAGCCAAATACAAGACTTCTTGACATTGACCCAACAATCATTGAAAGGCAACACTCAAAACAAAGAAGAGCTAGAGAGAGACAAGCCCATCTAAGAAGGTTGGGTATGAATCAAGAGGTTGAACAAGAGAATCCACCACCTATGGAGAACCCTCAACAAGAACGAATTCCCCCTCTCAATCAAGGGCATTTCGTGGGTCAAGGAGACCAAGGAAACTGTCCATTCCACCTCCCGAGAGAAGAACCGAGGATTGGAGAAGGAGATGAGCCATTCACTAATGGTTAAAGGATGGGTATAAGACCCCCACCAATCCGAAACAAAAATTTCGAGATCAAGTCAAGCTTGATCAATATGGTGCAAAACGCTAGATTCTTTTGTCATGCGTTGGAAAACCCCCTTGAGCACTTGGACAACTTTGAAAGGTTGACCGGAATGGTGAAAATCAATGGAGTTCCAGAGGACATCATCAAGTTGACTTTGTTTCCATTCTCTTTAGGAGATAAAGCATCTCAATGGGAGAAAGGAGTTGTGTCCTCTTCTATCACAACATGGGACGAGTGTAAGAGGAGATTCTTGGCTAAATTCTTCTTGCCCCAAAGAACGGCAAATATTAGGAAGGAGATCTCCAAGTTTAAGCAAGGAGGAATGGAATCGCTCTATAAAGCTTGGGAGTGCTTCAACGGATATATAAGGAGTTGTCCTCACAACGGTATCAAAAAGGGCAACCTTCTTCAAATTTTCCATAGAGGTATCCAAGAGAAGTATCGATTGGCTTTGAACACCGTCTCCATGGGAAGCTTTGCTAGTCTTTCCGCCGAGCAAGGAGAGAAACTCATAGACAACCTTGCCCAAAGCGATAATCGCGATGGGGATGACTATGATAGAATGGTGAGGAGCACCGGATCTAAGGAGGACAAGATCAAGGAGCTAAGTGATAAAGTTGATAGGCTCATACAACAAACAATAAGAAGTGTTCACTTTGTGGGAACCGAAGTCGAAGGACAAGAAGTCGAGAATCAAGAGAAAGTGAGCTACATACAAGGAGTGTACTACCAAAAACCCTTCAACCAAGGATACAAGCGTTTCAACAACAACTTATCCTACCGAAGCACTAATGTGGAGAATCCATAAGATCAAGTCTATCCTTCGAAGAAAAACCAACAAGGGTACCAATACCAATCTAGGAAGGCTACTACCAAAAGCCTCAACAACAAAACGATCCTACCAAAGAAGAAGAGAATCATGTTATGCTTAAGAAGCTAGTGGAAGGACAAAACGAGACAAAAGTCGATCCCAACAAGAAGTTTGGAGAAATAAATGTGAAGATAGAGTCCATCTATCGTGATATGAATATCAAGCATGAAGCTCTCGCTTCACATGTCAAAGTGATAGACTCTCAACTACAACAAGTGATCTCGGAACGTAAAAGAAAAGGACTATCTAAAGAGAAGGGAGAGTTAAGAAAGGACTTTTGCAATGCCTTCTTATAAGAGATCGACCACATTCCTCAACCATGGGACGGTATTGTCTTTACTCTTGAAGAGCAAAAGATTATTGATAATTTTGAGAATTTATTTTTGAATCCTCTTGATGAGATTGTTGATTTCTTGGATGTGAATTTGATTGGAAATCCGGATTTTAAGGAAGTTCATGCCGAAATTGACCTTGAAATTGAAGAGAAAGACACTCCAATTGGAACGTAGCTTGAGAAGAAGGACACTCCTTTGGATAAGGGAGGTGTCGATGTTGAGAAGGAAGAAGAAGAAGAGCCTTTGCAAGTTGATAAGGCTACTAAGAAAAATGTTTTGGAGGAAGCTAAGAAAGATGATAGCTTCAAAGAGGAAGAAAAACTCAATGTCCTAAGTATAAAGGATGAAGAACCAAAGCCTCTTAGTGGTGAGCGTAGTGAGGAGGACATAATCGAAGAGGAATTCTCCATATTGGATTATTCTTCAACAAAGTACCACTTCCCTTACCCTCAATGCTATAAGATGGAGATCTTAGGGGTGCTCTATCGTAAGATGAAACTTGATGGTGATTTAGACATCCCTCGAGAATAGTACGAGTTAGCCAAAATCGATGCAAGGGTTAAGGAGAAGCTTGAAAAGAAATTGGCCACCATAAAAAGGGTAGACAAAGTACTTCAAGCAAACAATATCCCAATCTATATAGTGGGAGAGAAGTTCTGAAAAGGAGCAATGACGAAGGAAGGTTCGTGGTGCCTTGTGCTTTAAGAGGCTCCTAATTCGAGAATGCACTAGCGGATATCGAAGCTAGCTTGAACGTGATCTCTTTATACTGAGTAAAGGAGCTTGGTTTGGAAGGTGAAATCAAGGAAGGAGGTAATCCCGTGCTTTTGGGAGATGCTACTCGAAAAGTTCCAATGGGAAGATTAGAAAACGTGAGGCTAAGAATGGGAAACACTTACGTGGAAAGTAACTTCGTGGTTATGGACAACAAATCCACTCAAACTAAATTTCCAATTCTACTTGGAACTCTTTTTTTGTTAACTACGGGTGCCATAATCGACTGTGAAGCGAAGAAGTTGACATTTAAATATGTCGACAAAGGAGTGGCCTACCCTATGATTGATCTTGATAAAGACATCGGGTATTGTGGTACAATGTACCAAGGAAAGGCAAAGGAAATGCCTAATACTCGTAATGAAAGGGTAGTTAGTGGAGAAAACATGTAAGAACTTGGATCTCCAAGTTTCAAAGGTGGCTACAACCCGAATGTCTACAAAGGTAAATGAGTTGCCAACTTTAAGATAAGGGATTATGCTATGAAGAAGGCACCGATAGGACCCGACTTTCAAAGGATGGTCCTTCATTTCACCCACTAAGAAGAAAGAAGAACGGTCAAGCTAATGACCTTAAACAAGCGCAGTTGGGAGGCAATCTCATGCATATCTTTTGTAAATATTTCTTTTAAGTCTTTAATTTTCATGCTTTTAAATTTCAGTAATGGTGATTTTTTCTTGGGAAAAACTTTGTCCAAAGACATTCTTATGATCTAAGCTTAGGTACCAAAGGAGAGCTAATCAAGGAAAAGATCAAAGCCAAAATGGAGTAATGGATTGAAGTTTTCTACAAGTCGATATGACTCAATTTTAAAGATACTCTATTGGCCAAAGTAAGTTCTCCTAAATTCAAACATCTAATTTGCATTTCACCATTTAAAAGATTTTCAAGAGTGATTTTGCAAAAGCTTGATTTAAAAAAACTAAATCCTTTGATCAATCTAAAACCTTTGGTGCAAGATTTTACAAATTCAAGAAAATAAGTTTTCCTCCCAATTTAAAAAGAAAATCTAACTTTGGACCACTTTGCAATTAGTCCCCTTTAAAACTTGAATTTTTAGAAATTTGGGGACCACCTTTTAGATAAGTTTTGTACTTTTTCATTCTCAACCACAACTTTCAGAAGCCATTTTTCTCTTCTCCCTCTCCTTCTGTCGCCATTTTTGAAAGAAATTTTCTAAGGAAGAAACTTTTGTTTTCAAATAGATATTTGTGTTGGAAATCTTTGGTTTTATTTTTATAAGTTCACCCAAAGTTCTCTTCTCATCCCATTCTCTTCACAACATCAAGAACAAGGTAGGAAAATCTCTAAAACCTCCTTTTGCAATTCTTGAATTTCGATTTTTAGATTTGTAAGGGAGATAAGGATGTTTAATGGGATCTTAGGTTAGAGAAGGCTTAGTTATGAAGGTTTCATGAGCTACATTTGCTTAGAAACACTTAGAATTGGAAGAATCTTAAGTTGTGTGTTTGAAGTGAATAGTACTTGAATTATCTATTTTGAGGAAACTTGAACTTGTTGGTTGCTTTTGGCTTTGGGTTTCAGATGTGGTAAGAACCTTTGACCACTTTCTTAATTTGGGAAACTTGTTAGAGTGTTTGAGACACTCATGAATTTCTATTTCTAAGTTCCCATTAAAGGAAAGTTTGTGTTTGGTTCTTTCATAGTTAAACTTGAGGTGATTGTTTTAATGCTTTGTTTAATGGAATATGATTTGTCATTACTACTTTGAGTATTATCGAGGAGCTATAAATTTGGACATATTATATTAAGAGCACATCATGTCTAAATTTGGATTTGTTCTTTAAAACGTATCATTTGGATTTTGAACTTAGTAGTCTAGAAAGCATTTGAACAAAAGCCATTAGTTTGAGAAGTGAAAAGGTTAAGTGCATGTTTTAACCATCATGGCCGAAAATTGTATCACATGTTTAGATGGCATTTTGGTTTTAGCTAAGCATGATGCATTTGAGATGATGAGTAAGATTGGGATAGTTGAATGGGTCTTGGAAATGTTTGTGCTTAATTTATAATTCCAATTCAATGCTAAACCCTCTACTTTCTCATTATGGCCTTTAAAAGTTTTAAAACTCACTTTGCTACATTCTTAAATGTAGGATCCAAGCAAATGGCACAACCACGTCAAGCAATGAGGCTCTCTTATCCAACATGGTCGGAAAAGGAAAAGAAACGATATTATCATCTTCAACGGTATTTGAATGTTCCAGGGACATTGTGATTAGATGAAATGATGATGTCTAAAATGGGGATTGGCCATCAAGTCAAAAACTTACTAGGATATATGGATCTCGGAAGGTTATTCGAAATAAACTACCCAACCTATGTCCAACCGGCTCTCCAATTCCTAGCAACCATGGATTTCAACCATGGAAGTGACTTTGAAGCAAGTCTCGAGTATGGCACCTTCCGTATCAAGAACGAAGAATACATCATCTCGACAAGAAACTTGTTCTGAGTTTATGGATTTGAGAGGAAGAGGAACAAGATTGGATTTCGAGAAGGGTTGGATGTAAGAAAGGTATGGAGGACGATAGCTTTTGGAGACTACGCTGAAGATGAAACCACCATCTCCAAGATTCGCAATCCAACAATTCGTTACACAATAGAGTTTTTGGCGAGCTCATTTTTGTGAATGGGAACTGCCACTTTATGACGAACAAGGCTATGCTTTTCTTGTTTCAAGGATTGAAGAAGAATCTTTGGGAGCATGGTGGGAGATGGTTTAACCCGTTGGGAGAAGACACTAACACGGGGTTGATCTTCGTTGTTATCCTTCTTGAATACGTGGCGGATATACAATTGCAAAGGAAGCCCATGATTAGGATTTGAGGGATGCTTACCCCGCTATTCCGTTATTTCCGAATACAACTTGAGAATTGGAAGAACAAGGAAGACGATGAAGGGGTTAACGATGAGAACCGCATTGAGGGAAGAAGGATTGACTTGCAATACTTGATGGACTGAAGGTTTATCTTCGGCTATGGCCCTAATGGAGAAGTCCCCTATACCTTCATTAATGTGCATAGGAAATGGTATGTTTGTAACCTGCCTCTGAAGCCTTGGACTACAACTACGGTGACTCCTTCGATTGTCTTCAATCTCCCACCAAACCTTGCTACAAAGAGAACGAAACTCCACCTACATCTGGTAGTCCAACTAGATGACGAACGAGAAACCCCCGAAAGAGAATAAGATGAAGAGAGTTTTAGAAACGAGTTCCTCAACCACCATTGTGAGCCTCCAACCCAAAGAACACCTCATGAGCATCTCTTCGAGAATCAAGTAAAGTAGAACACTCTACAAATTAAGAATAACACAAGCATGATCTCGCGATTGTGGAAGGTGATCAAGAGAAGCGCTAAATACAACTGCTATGCCTCCTCGATCAATAGCGACGAGGAAGATTCAAAAAAGAAGAAGCATGCATTCCAAATGCCGAGATATTCGGTGTCTCACCCGCCTTTGACCATCCAAGAACCACTTGAGGAACCAATGCAACTACCAAGAATTTCACCTCAACAACAATCATGGAGAAGAAACGGAAAGGACCCCATTGGCGAGACTTCGAGACAAAGGTGGGGATCCTTCCGTTATAAAGACCTCGAGCCATCCACTGATTCATCCAGATACTCATACATATGAGTTGTCTAAAGGTACACCTACTTTCCCTTGTGAATACCATTGCATGTTTTTCATTTTTCATGTGTGTTTAGAAGTCACTCTCACGGTTTGAAGTTCACCGAGACGCTGAAGTTGAAGTCCAGGGAAGGGGCTTAGTACTAATGCTATTTTGAGTTTTGTTATTTTCTTTTCATGCATATTGAGACTTGCATTGTAGATAGTTATGACCTCATAAAAAGATAAGTTTTTCTTAACGGATAATGCCCTCGCTAGAAGTACGATGTTGCCTAGACCTCATTTTGTCTTAGGAAAACCCTGATCGGAATTGACCACTTGAAAGATATTTGCGAAAGTTGAAGTAGATAATCTCTTAAATAAATTCCTATCTAAGATGGCTCTTGAATCAATTCCTATCTAAGATGGCTTTTTAATGAACTTTAGCATCTTGCTTATGGATTTGTCATACTTGACCATGGGAAATCACTACAATTGAGCTATGTTTTAGTTATTTTTTACCACTCTTTCTTAGCTCAAATGGCTACTCTCATCTTTAGAGTAGTAACCTACCCTTATGGACCCTTAAACCTTTCCTTCAAATCCCCATTATTTCGATATGTGAGGCCTCTTTAGGAAAGTGCACACACGAGCAAAAACCCGCATGAATTGAAGTTGAACGACAAAGAGGATACTTCTTTATAGTTAGCCTCATTTTAAGGCTAACTAGAGTTATTGGAGGGGAAAATCTTTGTGGTTTTGGGTTTGTCTAAGTCTTGGGAATGGTTAGTGAGTATTGAGTCAAGTAGATGTTCCTTAGTGCTTATATGATCCTAGGTTGTTTCAATAAGAAAAAATAAAGAAGGTGAAAAATCGNAAGTAAAGAAAAAGGCACTAGAGTTTAATAATAAGTTTAAGCTCTAACCTTAGAAAACTAAAAGCTTAGAGACTCCACCCTTAAGAGAAAAAGAAACAAGAATCCAAGTGATTAGATAGTGGCTCTTAAAATACAAAAGAAGGTTAGTAACTTAGAAGTCTACAAGTTTAAGAATCTCTAGTTGTCTACAAAAAGAAAGAAAAAGAATAAGTGAGTTAGGTTCAAGAAAAGCTTATGGTTTCTAGATTTAGGATGGGTAATTATGTTAAGTAAGTGTCTAGATCCTTAGGAAGCAAAGGGGTGGGAACAATTAGAGGAAGTAAATGCTTTGTATGCATAAATTGTTCGGCTACCACCTTGCTTATGCCTAGTATCTTGCACTACTTTTTTTGAGAGAAACCAATTCAAAAATCGAGTGAATCCTCTTCTTTCTAAACTTTTTTACATTAAAACCCTTCTTTGAACTCCAAATCGAATGGATAAGATACATTGCCCATAAGTAAAGACCTCACGCCTTAGCTTAACTGAATGTAAAAAGGAATTGGTGATGAGATAGTCTATGGATGCTTAGCTTAGATTCTAAGAGTTGGTTTTGTGATGATCATAAAAAAGTACTTAGACTCTTAGATGATCTTTGCACCATTTTACTTGTCTTGAGAAAATTAGGCATAAGGCATTACTTTTCTTATCTTGTTTTTGAGTTCCCCCTTGCAAACCTCATTTCCGGGTTTGGTCTTTGTTGTTTGCTTGAGGACAAGTACGGGGGTTTTGATGTGTACATATTTTCATACATATTTAGATGCATTTTAGCTTAGTTTCATCCACTTTTAGGTTGTAAATATTGCATATAAGTCTTAGAATGTATTAGTTAGAGTCTAGAATCTAGTTTCGGAACATATTGCATTTGCATACATTTTCTTTGCGTTTGTAGGTGCAAATTTGAGATGGATTTATGGAGGCTCTAGAGATGGATTCAAGGTGGATTTGGAGCCAAGAAATCAAGGAAAAGAGGAGATAAATGCTATGGAAGAAGTGGGGATCAACAAGGCATCAAAGAGTTTAAGAAGCCACAAGAAACTGCAAAGGGAACCAGCCATCGACCTGGAGGTTAATGTTGTGTCTCTTAAGGTCGATTTTGGGTCTCCTTTACAGCCTGCTGCCAAAGGCAATGCAGCATCGACCTCTGAGGTCGATGGTGGGTCTCCTGAGGTCGATGCCAAAGCCCTTTTTAGGGCTTCCTCTCTTCTCTCTTTAGTATAAATACCCTATTATGTTCCAAGAACAAAAGACACACTTTTGAGACACTTTTTTTTTGCTTAAGAACACCTCTATTTTCTTTTGTTTTGAGATCTAAAGACTTTGTAATAACTCTTTGTTTTGTTTGAGTGATTTGGATCTTATCTTTCTCATCTTTCTCTCTAGATCTATTCTTCTGAAACAATGGGAGCTCAAAGACTCATTTCTTGTCTTTGGATTTNGATTTCCATGACTTTTAGTGAGTAGATCCATCTTGGATCTTGAGATATGGTAGGCTAGAGTTAGATCTAAGGTTGTAATGGATGTTTAGGCTATATCTTGGCATAGATTCCTACTAGATCTAGTCTAGTTCTTTCAAGCTCTTTGCTTGCTCAAAGACGCCTAGAAAGTGTTCGATGAAATGCTTGTGAGACTAGATCTATGTTTTTCACCTTGAGCTATGAGAGTAGTTTGCCCAAAGGGACACCAAGGTTTTAAATGGCTAAAAGGGCTTGAGACTCACTATCACATACATGCTTAGATAAGCAACAAACAAAAGTAGAGCCTTGTAGAGTGTATAGGTGAATAGATCTCCGTCACGAGAGTGGGTTGATCGATTATAAAGGGATCCTTGGTCTAGAAATAGCGTCGATCTTCCAATAAACCGTTACGTAATTCCATTACATCCTTAGATTGAACCCGAACCCATAACTATTGTCTCAAGATCATATTTTTTTATTCATAAGATCCAAGTTCACTCTTTTCTTGCCTTACTTTTATGCTAGTTTATTTATTGCTTTCTTTTACGCATGTTCACCATGGTTACCATTGAATTCGATTAGGTTTAGTAGAGACCCGTGAAAATCTCTCACTAGATCGCCCCCTAGACTAGAACCCTTAGTGCATTCTCCTTGTTTAGGTTCTACTAGTATAAGCCTCTAATTCCTTAGACGACCCTAAAGTACTATGATTGACCCCGTTCTCTTGCGAGGTTGAAAGAAGAGTGATAGGTTTATAAATATTAAACTCGGCCCACGTCAAGGTCCATCATATGGCTTGATAAAAGGGAAGGTTAACTTCTTAGGCATGTCAACCAGTGCGATCTCGTCTGTGAAAGGAGTGTCCGCTTAAAAGGTCGATGCACTTTTCCTCAGAGGAGGGGAAAACCTCAACGACGTTCGATTACTGATTGCAAGGCTTCTAGCTTATTGGAGAAAATTCGTTCTAAACGCTTGGATTCCCCAGAAAGTGGGGCATGGCTTACAGCCTGTTGTTCCTCTACCTCTATGGGGTCGCCTTGCTCCTGACCTCGATCCTGATTCCCCTGGGCCCCTGTTGTAGTTTGTCCTCCTCTTTCTCCAATCTTATTGGTTAGAGGAGTTTCCAGAGTTTGCATTTTGGGTACGAGAACCCTTAACCTCTGACCCACAGCCTGAGTAGATGTTATGGTCAAGTTTGTATCCCTGAGAGCTTCGTTCTCCAGCTCGAGCTGTTGCAGGCGTTGTGCATTCTTCTGAAGCGTCTTGGTATAAACTTCCATCTATTGTCTCAAGGCTTGGAACTTTTGTTTTGCGACCTCAGCTCCAGTTGGAGTTTGATCCCTCCAAAGTTGTTCCATCTCACCTAGTCTCGTCCGCAAGGTCTCCAGCTGAGATCGCATCTATTGGTGTCAAAAATGGTCATGACGAAATCGATTCCTAAAAACATAACGGAAACATAGTCTCTCTCCTTTAGAACTGAAAATCATGAGTGGATTATCAATTCTGAGACTTTTACCATCCGGTCAATCTCCTCTCAACAAAATATCAAAGCTCAGCATCTAGCAAACCATAAGTGGCCGCTTCGAAAAGTCCAATCACTCGCGGGAAACTAAGGGCGAGAATAACGAAATCAACGTCTAAGACCACCAAGAGATTTCAATAAACAAATTTCAGAGCGATAAGAAGTCATCATAAACAACGGATAACCGTGTTGCTTCGGAAATATGAGCAATACCAACAATGACAAGACTAGCCGCCCGATGGGCAACTAGACTCTCGTAAAGTCTGGTTGCCCAACGGGCGACTAGACTCGTGTCAAGTCTAGTCGCCCAACGGGCGACTAGACTTGTGCAAAGTCTAGTCGCTCGGGCGGCTAGACACGGGCAACGTCTAGTCGCTCGGGTGGCTAGACACGGGCAACGTCTAGTCGCTCGGGCGGCTAGACACGGGCAACGTCTAGTCGCCCACAGATTGACTAGACCACGCCTTCTCGACCATCCTCTCCCTCGAATCTCAGTTCGATTGTTTCTTGTTTCATCTTGATTGGAGTCTCCGTTGAAGTTTCGAGGCGATAGTCGTAAAGACTTTTACTCGTCGTAGAAAACTTTGTATCGATCGTATAAAACAATAACGGTTAACTCGAACCCCGACATTGTCTTAACTATACGATCTGTCTTATCATTTCGCGAAATTGTCACTGCAGAGCCATACGAATAACGATTTCTCCAGAAGAAATCGTAAAGATCACTTGGTCACTAAACGGCCGAGGAAGGCCCAAAATGCGACAAAAGTCCACTTACGATTTTGGAACAAGAACGGGCCCAACTGCAACAATGATTTGTCTAAATTCCGCAAAAGATAAAAGGAAAATACGATAAAGTCAAATTTTGAAAATAAGTATTGAAAACTGGTAAAGATATGGAATATTCCCGAAAAATGGAATATTTCCGCGGAAGGATATGCTCAAATCTAGGGTGGAAAAGGAAACGAGATCAGCTTACGAAGACATATAAAAGAGGGGCTAAGGAGAACGAGCAAGGCGAGACAAAAATTTTCTTCACATTTCATACTTAGAGCTTTAGGCTTATTTTTCGTTTTTCCTAGCGAGCTGCGTCTCAATTAGGTTTACAAGTCTTACGTTGTTAAAACTAGGATACTAGCCGACAGCTCTCCCGGCCATGGCTTACCACTTGTTGTAACGCTCAACGCAGATTCGAAATAAGATCTCTATTGCTCTATTTTCTTTCGATTCTCTTTTACTTTTATTTCATCGTCTGCTTTCTTCGTACTTTTGATATATCGTTGTTTGGCTTAGCAGAAATCCAGGACCTCAAATAAAGTTAGGGTTTTCTAGCTTTCCTTCGAATACGATAATCGACAGTGCGAATTTTGGTTTCCACAGTTTTGGGCTAGAAGGAGGGTGCCTATTCGCTCAGGGTACGGATCAATCTAACTCGCAGCCACAAAATGCTAGATCGAACATGACTACAGACAATCAGAACAATCAACAAGCTCGTGAAGGCGACATTGCCAATAACGACGCTGAAAACACTCTGGCAACAAACAACACTGTGGCCAACGCTGATGCAAACACCGCGGCATTCGAGGAGATCAAAAAGATGTTCTCAACTCTCGAAAAGAAGTCAGGTGAACAAAACAAACTAACTAGCTCTCTCGCTAAACAGGTTGAAACCCTAACCGCGAGGACTAGGACTATTCTTCCGCGCGGGGCTACCAGACTCCGCGGAAGAAGACTCGACTTCACCACTCCGAGTGACTTACTCCAAAACGCGCAAGAAAATCCATCGGCACAAAGCCCCGACGTAATCACCCCTATCGCGCCTCGCAATAACGAGGAAGATACCCCAAATCTTGAAAAGGAAACGGAGGATAAAAAAGTTAAGTGAAAGGGTTAAAGGTCTACAATACGGAAGGATTCTCAGCTAAGGCAACTCATGACGAAAGAGGAGGAAAATATCTTCTGGGTAAAGCAAGAGAAATAGGTCGAGGAGCTGGCCAGAGCCATTCGTAGGATGCTCTCGACGAGATTCGCGATCTCCGCGACTACATCATAAAAAAAACGGTAGAGGTCAAGGTGGTAAAGTCGCCGATCCATCACGCGACCAGTGTCGTGCCAGAGATCGACAGGCTCCTTGAAGAGGCTCGAAAAACTCCATTCACTGCTCGAATAACCAACACCAAGGTCTCCGATCCAGTGAAAATGGAAATAGCAATGTATGATGTAATTTCCGATCCGAAAGCTCACCGGCAGACTTTCCAAATCACAATGGCGAGATCCAAGCTTAAGGAAGGCGAGAAAGACGCTGGCTTCTGCCACCTATTTTTTGAGCATCTCCAAGGAGCGATCCTTGAATGGTTCTCCCGTCTAAAGCGAAACTCCATCGGAAGTTTCCGTTAACTCTCCTCGAAATTTTTCAAATAATACTCCATGTTTATGGACAGAGACACTTCCAATGTTGACCTATGGAGCTTGTCTTAAAGAGAAGACGAGTCTCTCTCAGATTTCATGAACAGGTCCAAGATAGTGATGTCGAGAGTCAGCGGGATAACTGACAAGGTTGCGGTAGATGCACTTAGAAAAACCCTCGGGTACAAGTCGAAGTTCAAGAAGTGGATAGATCTCGAAAAACCACGCACTATTCAGGGTGCACTTCATAAGGCTACAGATTTCATCATCGAAGAAGAAGAGATGAAAGTTCTATCGGAAAAACGGAAACCTACAAAGGCGTCCTCGAAATACTTAAACTCTGAACATAAAGCGGAAAAGAAGATTACTCGTAACGACAAGTATGTCCACCACGAGGGAGAAGACGTCTGGGGGCGTACAACTACATTGTCAATTCCTCGTCCGAGCAAGGTAGGACGTCGGGGAACACCTAGATGCGGAGCACGTCGTGTGACGAAAACACCTTCTGCGAGTTTCACCAAACAAAAGGTCACCCCACCGCGAACTGCAAAGTTCTCGAAGCAATGTTAATAGCAAAACTGCTCGAGGGGGAGATCTCGGACATAACCAGCATAAAAGACCTCATACGCGATACAGATCACCCACAGGAGACGCCATGTCTCAAGGAACCAAAGCGAATGGGAAACGTGGAAGGAGGCCTGACGACAAAGGCAACAACTTCAGTCGCCGCTGAGTGAATATGATCATTAGAGGGTCGTAATACTTTAGCACCGTCTAATTGATAAAAGTATGTCATCCTAATGTTGAGTCAAGTGCAAACTAGCCTACGCCACTCGACACCTCACACGACACCGCAAATAACGCCATCACTTTCGAGGAATACAAAACCGTCGGGATCGACAAACCCTATAACGATCCTCTCGTGATCGACCTCATCATAAAAGATCTCGAAGTCGCCAAGGTCCTCATCGACACAGGAAGTACCGTCGACATCATCTTCTTTGATACCCTCAACAGGATGAACGTCGACTTATCTGAGGTCACACCCGCACCGAAACCACTCACGGGTTTCTCAGGAACAACTTCAATAAATCTCGGATCGATCAAACTTCCAGTGATGGCCAAGGAGATAACGAAAGTTGTCGATTTTGCGGTTGTCGACCACCCTGCCATCTATAAGTGGTAGGTCCCATCGACCTACCACTTGGGCATTAAATTCCCAATCCCCTACGGAATCTCCACAGTCTGGGGATGCCAAAAGCAGTCATGACTTTGCTTCCTAGCCAAGTATAAGCTAAGATAACTCGCAATGACGCCCATTTCCAAACCCAAATGAATGAAGACAGTTTGGCTGCCAGCCGAAGACACTTCGGAAAAGATGCGACAGAATCGTCGAGGGTGTTGCTTTGTCGAGACTGTTGGGCTTGGAAGCTTGCTTGTTTCCTCCGGATTGAGGGAATCGTCAACCTAGCTGTTGTCGTCAAGACTTAAACGGTCGATGCAACTCTGCCAAACAAGTAATCAGTTACGGCAACAAACTGAACTATGAGACGGCTTGATCCTCGAAAGAGGTACGTAGGCAACTCTTCACAAGAGGAGTTCAGCTATCCCCCTTTCTAAAAAACGGGGAGTGGGTGTACGTCTACTCCCACACTTTGTACTCAACATTTTTCAATCCGATTTCGACAATAAGTTGTTGCTTTTTTATTTTTCGTATAACACAAAAACGGAAATCGTACGAGAAAACCTTTCTTAACGAATTTTGACTTTAACGTATTCATCAACGCATTCTACCACATAACGAAAAAACTTTCAAAAAAAGCGAGAAGTCGCAAATTTCCAAAAAGCACAATTCCGAACTCGATCTAAAACTTCTAAAACATACGCAAGACTACCAAACTCCTACCGGGAAAAGAACAAGTACTTGTACAAATTTTGCACCTGTCGATTGGCCCCGACGGACGAAGTAATCACTCACCTTAACCTGCTCTTCGCGTAGAACGTGTTCTCATACAGCCGACTAGGATAATAGCGCGCTATAAAAGAAATCTGAAATTTTTGTCAGCACTTCTAGACGACTTAGAAATTGTCTTTGGAGAGATGCTCGGTTCCCGATTGATGCAAGTCATATAAGCCGAGAACTTATCATAGGCTTCAATATCAAGACGGAACCAAGTCGAAATTGAAACAGGAAACGTAAGCCGGAGTTAGTCGCCGCACACCCTAAAACCGAGAGTAAACCTAGGTCTTCCCCTAAACCAAACACACTTGTCTCAAACATCTCAAGACATTGTATCTAACCGATACGAGATCCCAAAATTTGTCTGTTCGTCTATATTCGCGTTTATAAAAATCCAAAAGACTAAATTCTCTCGAAAACTCGCACCCGAAACAAACAACGAATGTAGCGATCCTTCAAGGAATGGATATGAGATGACAACTCATAATTTATCTCCACTTACGCAGCAATACTCGTACATTATCAAATCTAAAAACATCTTTCATTGACACTGAAACCACAAGATGATGGGTTTCGAAGCCACACACGGTCAACCCCGATAGATATAAAATGGCCACACTTGGCCAGAATACTACTAAAAACAGCGAACACACTCCCTCAACGGACGAAGTTTTCTCATTCACGAATCGTAGTCGAAATAGCCAGAGACTGAAAAGTTGTCTGTGTTAGACGGTTCCAGGTTTTGATTGACCGCGTCCTCTTCGCCCCGAGCAGTGTCTTCGACCTCGAACCCTCTCTTCGATAGACGGGATCGAAGACAAAACTTCCTTGCACTTCTACACGTGGCTGGACATTTTTTCCATCTCGAAGTCGTATGAGTAGTTGGAAAGTTGGGTGCGATACAAAGCGCCCACCGAACCACGGCATTCGCGGTATTTTCCAAAGGACTGTTGAGCGCATCTGCACTAATCAAAGTCCATCGCAAATTAAACTGAAAGATCGGCCACGATCGAGGCAACCTCACGCTTTCCGCGCCTGTACGCACGGCGAACTTTTGACGCATGACTCCGCGCCAATTCCTTTTCACGAAACGAAGCCGCTTCGACCTCCTTCTTCAGGCGGGCGTTCTTTTCTTCAAGTCTCTCGGCCTTGAACCGAGCCGTCTGCACCTCAAAGTTGCTCGTCCTGAGGGCTTCGTCCATCACATGGAGACCTTGTAAAAAAAGGAATCCTTTAAAAAGTTTGGAGCAATGTCACTTGAACGGTTGGAATCATATCCTATGCACAAAATTAACCCCCATGCACAAACGCGAGGCCTCCGTATATTTTCCAGACCTAACGAATTTTGCACCAGCCACGGGTTTATGTGTCGGGGCATCAAAAAAAGAAAGAAAGGTGTTAAAGTCTGACCCTTCTCCGAAAAGCGGCATCGAGGGTTGGCTCGGACCGCTTCCTCCTCCACCGAGGAGAACGTGAAACCACGCCCCTCGGATGGCCCTCTCCTATTCTCGGTAACGCTGCCTCCATTAGCGGACACACGCTCGTTTCGGGGGGATATATCCCTCTCCAAGTCGGGAGGCAACTCGTACGGAGTTAAGCCATTCATGGTAGGTTGTAGCTCTGATGTATTCATATTTTATCGGTTTTTACTACGGTTTTCATTCGAGAAT